>KQ479145.1:204732-285309 GCA_000331835.2 Trichoderma hamatum GD12
AAAAAAAAAAAAAAAAAAATCTTCGGCGGTATGCCGACCACACAATTGTCTACCTTACATGTTGAGACTCATTCAATGATGATAGAAAAGTTCGATACTGCTCCCATCCTTTGACCATATATTCTGGCATACCTAGCTCAGCGCCACTGAAAGCAAGTAACTATGTGCTGCTGCAGTTCTATGCGTTTTGATCAATGGAACCAGGTATTGAATACACCAATTCCTAAGCTAGTCATTTAATCGCTAATCTCAGCAATCAGAATAGTAGAAAGCAATTTCACCATTCCAGTGATGGCTTGTTTCATGGTGAAGGGCTCGCAAGTATATGATGTGCTGAATGCAGACTGGGGCAAAAAATTGATCCCTGTAATGGCCTGGATCAGTGGTGGAAAAGAGGACGACTTTGGGCGGTGGCATAGAAACAGTAACGTTTTCCGGAACCACAGACGACAATAGGTCGCTCAAATCAGATAATTCAAAGAGCAAAATATTTTGGTAAATAGAAACATGGTTGGGATGACAAAAGCGAACAATTTGGCATTTGAGTGTCATGAATTGTAGGGTAGCTGATATATGAGATCGGAAAAGAGGAGATTGTAAGTGCAGGTGAAAGGGATAGCTACTGCAAACGCTGAGATTTATATATAGAAGTGAATTGAGACCTTCAATGTAATAAATATTTGGACAGCTACACATTTCGAATATATATTCAAACAGCCTATGACACAACATGTGCCATATATTTTCTTATTTTATTCTTTCTTGGACCTTGTCTCTATCCTTGCGAAATTTAAGTCCCCTCCCACCAATTCGCTTATTTGTACCATTGTTGAACAACTTTCCCCGTGAAATATCTTTCTAATTCTAGTATATGTAATCCGAAGAGACAATCCGAAGAGAGCCTACTCTCAACTATCTGTACCTGTGAGCGCTTAGCCACAAGGCTGGCCATTCATTCGTCTATATAAAACACCGAAACCCAAGATGCAGAACGCTAAACCAGAATTGTTCATAACTCCTACTCCCTTTCAAATCGCGTCGCTGACATAAGGGCGACTGAGAGCCTCGTCTGTGAAGCCCCTCTCTTCCCGTGTGTCCCTTTTTTTGTTGACTTATAAATGTCTCTCTAACCGCGTGTTCGGCGCAATCTCGTATTTCGTTCGCCATTACTCCTTAGCCTGGCTGAATGTCCGGGACAAGTAGTGAATGGAGACTCTCTATGCACTAGCGAGCAGCCAGGTAGTAGAGAGTCAAACGACTAAGGATATCTACGCATCTTGTTTTCTAACAAGACTTATGGTTGAGAGGTTCAATTATCCGTGAATGTGTAGTTTATATATACCTAGGTACATATCTGACACTACTAGTAGACAAAAGTGTCCTTCCAGTATCTGTCTTTCCCGCTGTCGATAGATCGGAAACATGACGACTGAATCGAAACGCGGCGATATCTTCAAGATCGCACTTTCAACAGTTCAAAACACATCCACACAATATGAGCAAGATATAGACGGCCTTGATGATCTTCCACATGAGTTTGAACAAGTAAATTAGTGCTTCCCTGTTGTACGCGACACTTTGCGGCACTTCTTCCCAGTATGGGCACAGTTGCCGCGGCTGGAGCAGCAGCAAGCTTCAGATGGAGCTATTCAAATCTGCAGCCTGCATTTCTAGTTGGAATTTGTAGCGGCATGCCGAGACAGGGCAAAAACGAAATTCACCTGGGTGACGTCGTTGTCAGCAAATCCGTTGTTCAATATGACCTAGGTAACTAATACCACTAGGCGTTTGTGGTCAAAGATACCGTCGATGACAGTCTCGGACAACCGAATAAGAGCATTCGCAGCTTAGTGGCAAGCTTTCAGACAGAACATATAAAGGACCAGCTGCAACAAAAGGCGTGTCTGTACTTGAAAGATTTGCAAAATGCAGCCACAAAGAAGCGACGACAAAACTATCAGTATCCTAGGATAAGTAATGACAAACTTTTCAACACAACATATCGACATAAGCATAGAGGCACACAGTAATAACTTCTATAACAACCCAGTGAATGTCTTCTACAAGAAGGCAGCCAGTGTATCCTGTGCTGATATGAGGCACAGTTGGTAAAGAGAATGGACTTGGATATGAGAGGTTCAACTGGAGATTCTGAAATATTTATTCGGCGCATTGCATCTGGAAACTCGGTGATGAAGTCTGGTGAGCATCGAGACAAGATCGCTGAGGAACAAAAGGTGATTGCGCTTGAGACGGAAGGGCAGGCCTCTGGGATGAGATTCCTTGCATTACTGTGAAGGGTGTGTCCGATTATGCTGACAGCCACGGAAATGACTTGTGGCAACGTTATGCTGCTGCTACGGCTGCTTCGGTTCTGAAGGCTGTACTTGGGCGATACATCATGACTGATAGATAGGAAAACGATTTTTGATCCTCTGTAGCGTTATGAGAACGCAATGGATTTCTTCCATCTTCTTACACGAATCCATGATATGACCATACTATAAGAGATATCATTCAGGAACAATGGATGGAAATATACGTGGATGCCACGAACGTAGGGTGCACCAGAGCAAGATGTGAGGCTCAACCGTGCAGTGTCAAAATCAGTGAGAACATCTCCCGGGTACCTCTCCAAGACAAAACAATCCTTTGTCCTGTGGCCCAAGGCAACTCAATCCCGAGCTGCCGACATACAACTTTGACTGGTGCAGAAGTACCGAACATATTAGCATTATTGGATTGAGATTCGAGATGCCTCTGGAAATGAATCCACAGACTGATGTTTTGCCTTGACAATGCTGCCTCGTGGTTGAAGAAATGTAATGACTCTCGTGGCAGAATAAAGCCTTGCTGCCTTCTCCGATATCGGATCTGACTTGCTCAAAAACTCAAATAGATGATGAAAGCCAAATCCAATATCATCATAGTATCCTTCTCCGTTATCGAGATTTCGAGGCCCCTTCCATGGGAAAGTAGTTCAACATAGTTAGGCTCTTCAGCGTCGCTTTTTTGCGATGCTTCTTCATTGGCTATAAGACAAGGGTGACGAATGCCCTGGGCAAGACCTTTGCATGGGCTAGCGCGCTGCTTCTGATGGCGAAGACTTTGCCGCAATGCTCATCTCTCTTGGTAGGACAAGGATGGCGTTTTCCAGAATATATGTCACTTGTATGAGTTCATGGGCTTGCGCATTTTCCCTGGCTGAGAAGCGTGCGGTGCAATGCAATGCTCGACTCTTGTAAGAGAGCAATGGGATTGTTTCGGGACGGCATGCTCCGAGGGGCATTGTCCGCTGTACTAGATGCGTACGGTATACCGGTCACATCGTGAGAGGTGGATGGACCCATGAGATCCTTGAAAGCATGTCAATGCGAAATTTACCGAGCCTTGTTTGTTGCGGCTTTGAAATCCGTCGAGGTCAGCTTACGATACGGTATAGACGGAGGATGAGGATTGGGTGCGCATTTCGGAGGCTACTCAATTGCACGTGATGTATCCGCGTGCGAGGGCACGTGCGCGCATGCTGGTTTTTCTTTCCATGTTCAGTCAATTGAATACATCCAAGTGACTCACCGTGACTCAGAGCAGCGCTGTTGGCCTTGATAAGCGGCGCATCTGGCAGCAAACGCTCTCGCGCAACTTGCATCTCCAACAATCCATTTGCATTGCATTGCCCGCCATGTCAACCTTTGGGCAGTTTCTGCGTGTCACGACGTACGGCGAGAGGTGAGTCTTTGCGTTGCTGTATCTCGGGCTCGAGCTAGGGTAGCGCTGGCCGCTAATTCTTTTCCGTAGCCATTGTCCCAGCGTTGGGTGCATCGTCGACAACTTCCCTCCCGGAGTCCCGGTCTCGGAGGAGATAATCCAGCCTCAGGTCAGTACATGATACACGGGACAAGTGAACAAGTTGTCGCATTTTCTAGGACTTTGTAACTCAAAACTATAGGTCTCTCGCCGTCGCCCCGGCCAAAGCTCCATCACGACGCCTCGCAATGAGGCTGATCTCGTGTCAATCCAGTCCGGAGTGGAGGGAGGAGTCACACTCGGGACCCCGATAGCCATGGTGGTCCGGAACCAGGACTTCCGCCCCGCAGACTACAAGGGTGATACCATGAAGCAGTATCCTCGCCCCAGCCATGCCGACTTCACCTATCTTGAGAAGTATGGTGTTCGTGCATCATCGGGTGGTGGCCGTTCGAGTGCCCGAGAAACCATCGGCCGAGTGGCAGCAGGCTCTCTTTGCGAGCACTACCTCAAACTTACCCATGGCATCGAGATTGTTGCCTGGGTTTCATCAGTTGGAAACATTCATCACATCCCACCAACAACCGAGCATCCTTTCGTTTCCCACAACCCCAAGTTTCTCCAACTGCTTCAGGATGTCACACGGGAAACCGTTGACAAGACGGTTGTCCGGTGCCCAGACCCGGAAGTGGCTGCCAAAATGGAACAGTCCATTGCCGACTTTCGAGATCGTCAGGACAGCATTGGAGGCACAGTAACGTGCGTCATCCGAAACGTTCCTACTGGACTTGGCGAACCGGTGTTTTCCAAGTTGGAGGCGACACTTGCCCACGCAATGCTCAGCATTCCGGCGACAAAGGGATTTGAGGTCGGCTCTGGATTTGAAGGAACCCAAATACCTGGATCCACCCACAACGACATGTTTATCCGCAACCCCGTCACTGATTCCGAGTCCAAGAACGGATTCACAACACCAAAGCTCACAACCGCGACGAACAACAGCGGCGGTATCCAGGGAGGCATCACAAACGGCGCCCCCATCTTTTTCCGTGTCGCCTTCAAGCCACCTGCAACAATTGGACTGCCTCAAGAAACAGTCACATTTGAAGGAGAAAGCGATGGGGTTCTAGAGGCCAAGGGCCGTCATGATCCCTGCGTTGTTCCACGTAAGTCACGCCACTGAATAACAAACCTGATTTTGCTCTTGCTGACCAGTTGCAGGCGCTGTTCCAATCGTGGAGGCCATGGCTTCGATTTGCATCATGGATGCTCTTTTGCTGCAAGGAGGTAGAAGAAGTGCGGCGTTGACGCGATGAAGAATGAAACTGTAGTATCCTCAAAGACTGATCAGGAATCAGTGGCTTTTGTATAACATGTTCGTTTCCACCTGTAGGAGAGATAAGCTACAGCTACCTTGCAGCAATTTGGGTCCCAGTTCAATTTCTCTAGTTTACACTAGCTGCCTTATTAGCTCGTACCACAAGAATGCCGCCATGCCGATTCAAACCCTTTCTGTTTTCCATCTTTTCTTTGTTTTGCACGTCTACTGCTACTATACGTATGGATAAACTTTTGGGCCTGGTCATTGCTGTAATTAAGCTAGCAGGGGCCGCGAAAATGCCTGTAAAAGGGATAGCTGGTAGCTTGTCAGTGCAACTAGCAACTAGGTGCAAGGTACCAATTAAAAACCCATATAAAAAAACTCGCCAATTAAAATAACTTCGAAATAGACTTTATTTATCATAGGGTATTTGTATACTGTATCTGTATAGAATGTCAAATTACCTACCTACCTACCTACCTATATAATTAATCAGCAAGTATCTTCGTCTTAATTTTATGCAATATTCCTTGTTTTATTCTTAGCTCTCTTTTTTTTTGTCATATTTACACTGCTACCTACTAATAGGTTTGTTAGATTCGAGGAACAAAAAGTTTTAGCCACCGCAATGCGTATGCAAGAATAAGTAGATGAATTGTTATACTCCAATTTTGCTTCATTACTTCCCATATTCAAGCCACAGATATATCTTCAGTGCCCGTATTAGCAACGTTTTCATCACGTGATGGAAATCAGCCGATGTAACCAACAAAGTCAGCCCATCCTTCGATTGGCCATAAAAATGACGCACCACCATCTATATCGTAAACATCATCACAACCACAATTCACAGGGTGTTTACTATGGCGACCAAGGCATTCTTTGACCCAGTGGCCGCATTGCGGGCTGCGCCTTTGCTCACATCGACCTGCACGCTCTGGTGGGCGTGGGACGAGCACTTTTTCCTCAGCATCTTCAACACGCCAGAGATCCGCAGCAAAAGCAATGAGTTGCTGCCAACATATTTCAAAGAATTCTTCGAAGGCGGATTGAACCGGACACTTGCACTTCTGACACTCACCATTTCATCCACCATGGCTACTTGCTTTGTAAACCACAATTACCACTGGGCCAACAAGTCTCTGCGGTGGTACACCGCTGGAATGGTCTTGGCAGCCGGTCATCTCGCCTTTGTGCCAGCCGTTGCTCCCAAAATAAAGGCAATTGTTGAAGACTCCTCCAAGGGAGAGAGCACCAAGGATCTGGAGAGCTGGCTGAGCGTCCACACGATTAGGACTTTGACGGTTGATTTGGCGGCGTGGGTTTGCTTTGTCATTGGGACTGCGCGCGAGATCCAATCCGATTGGGATTAAACAAGTCGAGGTTGGAAATTATTATCATCTACTGTTTCTGGTGTTGAGCGGATATTATCTGTTGAAGGAAAGACGTTGTCTGATTGGTACCGATGAGAGCGCGCTCAGTGGAGAAGAGGCACGCAAAACACCCTGTAATATAGTTGGCACCTTGTATGTTGATAGGCTTCAAAGGATATAAGAAATATTCCTGGGTTTACTATTACTGTTATTTCAGCTAGCGCCCTATTATGTGCTATTTGCATTTCCTCGCTTAGTATTTTCTCCGGGCGATAATGCGTCAGAATGAAGGTAGTCTCATTTCGTGTTATGGAGTATTACTCTCATCATTCCTAGCTCTGTGGACCTTGTATCATCCGCCATCCAAATATTTGAAAGATACTGCCGCATCGAGAAACTGTTTCGATCTTTCTCTTTACTTTTTCTCCGATTCTAATATCGCTTCGGCAAACCCCGAGCTTTTAGCATGGTTGCGTCACGGAGCTTATGTGGCATAGCCTTTTGGTGCAAAGCTCCGCTTACAGAGACGATCGCCTGTCTGCCTTAATAAACCAATTGGCCAATTGGATTGCCTGTAGAGTGACATTCGAAAGATGCCTTGTGTCAAAACGCATTCCTGCGTCTCGCTATTCTCCTTCAGTGCTAGTCTACTGCTCGTTCTCGTTCAACCGTCGCTACTATTTACATACATATTCGTCGCCCCTCGTCATCGTTTAACTCGCTCGCTTGAATTTGTACTGCATTAGAGATACTACCTGCAATAATGACTTTAATTACTACGCTGCCCCTTGTGGGTGGACGCGAAGAGAAGCCGAAAGAGGCCCAACCGCCACGGAAAAAGCATGCAAAACTGTTCCATAAAAAGACTAGAACAGGCTGCCAGCGATGTCGAGTTCGAAGAGTCAAGGTACGAATGCAACGTTCTCCGATCAGCCCTATAGCTGTGGAGAAAACGGCACTTGAACGAGTCCTGATGTTTGAGATAGTGTGACGAAGCTAGGCCAATCTGTAACAATTGCACACGGCTTGATCTGGATTGCGAATATGCCCATTCTTCTGCACCCAAGAAGAATAGCGAGACCAATTCTGCCCAGTCGTCGGCTTCACCAAGCGGCGGTGAAAGTGTGATCAATTCAGACGGCGTACCGCAACTCGCAGAAACAACAGAACGACGGAAGCTCGAACTCGAGCTGTTCTATCACTATTCTGCTGAGATTGGACCAGCCCATACCGTAGACAAGTTTTCTCAGAGTTTTCTGGGCCCCTTCATGTGCCAGGCAGCTTTGCGGTCTGATGCCGTCCTATACGCAGTCTGCATGGTGGCAGCTCTCCATAAAGCGCACATATCTGATGGCGATGGGTCAAAATATATGGACCACTGCTTCACATATGCTAATTTGGCTCTTCAATCACACCACCAGCAGGTGGCTAATCTCGATCCCGATAATGTGGATTTTTCGTGCCTGACCTCTAGCCTTTTACGCGTCTACAGATATTACCAATTGCAAAACCGGTCTTTGGAACCGTATACGCCTCCTATTGAGTGGCTGCGCATGTGCAACACCAGCAACATTGTGTTCCGCAAGGCATGGGCATTTATTGAACAGAGACGTGAATCAGTCAGCGGCAGGCTAATGCTGGAAATCTCACAACATCTGGAAGAAAAGCGCAAAATGGAGTATTCCAATGAGCTCATACACCTGCTGCGACGCCAGGAACCCCATGAGCTGGAGGAAGAATGGGATGATGAGGTTCACGACGTGTATAAGCGCACGTTGAGCTGCCTTGGTTGGCTCTGGAAGCATAGATTCGACAGCGACCCTCCATATGGCGTGTCCAGACGGCTGTTTCTTTTCCCCATGATACTAGATGCTCAGTTTGTGGTCTTTGTAGAAGAGAAACGGCCGCGAGCACTCGTCATACTGGCGCATTATTTTGCTCTGCTTGCAATTATTCGCCAATTATGGTTTATTGGCGATGCGGGTTTACGCGAAGCGAAAGCAATCGCGGCCGCTTTGCCTTCAGAGTGGCTGGGAATGCTGATTCAGCCGCTAGAGATGTTGAAGGATCCATCCTTGTTGTGTAAAGTTCAGCCGAAAACTTGACTTGGTTATTAAAATAGCAAATACTATTTATTAAACTTCTGCAGGGTGCAGGGAGCGATAATCACTTAGGATGAGGCATCAGTTCTACAGCGTAAAATATTAGCCACAGCCCTTGGCAGGGACCAATGTAGGGGCTGATTTAACGCTGCTGTAAGCTCGTGTGGGCTCTTTTGGGCTCTTGTCATTAGCCGTCGTTCTCGTTCATGCTGCGCTAACCTAAACATGGTGGCTCAGACGAATCCGCCTGGAGATACGTTTAGCAGGAGGACGCTATATTGAATTGGGACATTTTAATGGGAGGGAGAATTGAAGGATCAAGAAGTAGTGATCTAGTTGAAGGTCTCAGGTATCATTGCCGTGACCGTAAATATATATATACATATGTTGTTCGGTCCCCTATGGCTATTCAATCTACTAGAGCCATTCACCTTATTAAACATCTTCACTATTCTTCAAGAGTTCAAAGTTTCTAATTAAATAGCACTTGTTGAACAATTTGCGCCTGTCTTAGAAGCCATCAAGCGCCAAAACCTACACAACCACGATGACAACCGACGGCCTCTCAGCTGCAAAGCTCGCCATTTACTTGATTCTACTCCAGACAGCCCTCTACTGCCTATGGAAACACGGCAAAACAGGATTTCTTGGTTGGCTCTATGTACAGATATTCTGTGTACTCCGCATAGCTACCGGCGGCATTGGCTTGCATGGGAGCCAGACAGGCGAAGCAGCAATCATTCTCAACAGCATAGGCTTGTCTCCATTGCTGCTTTCAATTTCGGGCATATTACACGAAGCGTGAGTCTAAAACATATGGTGTGAATACTTGGTGTGGGCGTCTTTTGCTAACTTTAGCTTGCATCAGTCGGCGTGCTGTGAACCCGCGCCTCAACAGAAAGCTTGACATCATTCTCGAAATCAAGTATCATGGAATTGTCGCCCTCAGCATGGTTTTAACAATCATAGCTGTTGTCCACCTTTTAAATGGTGGCGATGTATCAAAAAGCAAGCCATTGCTTGACGCTGGCTCGGCCATATCGTGCGTTGCTTGGTTACTGGTTGTTCTCTGGGCGGTTTGGTCACACTCCATGAATCGTCGATTTTCATCATACTCGGACATGCAGACATCGGAAAACGGTAAAATGGTGAGTAGTTTGAGCATGAAATCTGTTTTCTCTTTTGGCCATACAGGTTGCTGACGCACCGCCTTCCTAGCTGCTCAATGGAGTGTTTGTCGCATTGCCATTTGTGGGAATCCGCCTTGTTTACGGCGTTGTATTTCTACAAATGACGATTTCACACCCGGATTCAAGTTTTCTCACGTCCAAGGCCGTCCAGGTTTGCCTCAGTTTTCTTCCCGAGTTGGGATGCATCACTAGTCTCCTCTTGGTCGGCGTCATGACTCGTTCTCTGAGGCCAGACTTGAAAAAGAGGGAACAGGAGGCGGTTCAACTGGTTTCTAATCAAGACGTTGGGCTGCAGCAACCAACAGAGTACAAGTAAATTCGCGCTTTTGAGCCGCTTTAATGAGCTAAATGCTTTATTTACACATTCTATTCTTAATCTGGTTACGTTGTTTGTTATATGCAGGAGCTTGTATATGTTGTAGGCTTTGACCTCAGAATCATATATTAAGCCTCGTATGCTGGGCTTACAAACAATATCTTGTGCCCTTTGGATTTTACTATTCTTTTGGCAGTATCAATTCGTCACTTCGTCTTCATTCTTCGGTAACCATTTGTTTTATCGTCTATACATGTATTAATAAAAGTTAAATGGCTGCTAGTCAAACTAAATATGCATCAGGCAGCTGAGCTTCGTCTATGAGATGTAGCTGGAATACTCTCATTAAATCCTGTCATTTGTGCCATCATTGATGCCAATATCTGAAAAGTCCGCCGGATCAAGCACTGGCTCTCCATTGCCAAATGAGTAGATACCGAACATGGTCCCAGTGAATGAGCCACCAATTGGCGGTGACATAGTCATGTCAGCAACAGAAACTGTAAATGCGTCTGTGTGACCTGATCTTGTCAACGAAAGTATATATTTTGTTGGATGGGCTTGGATCGAGAGCTCAAAAGATGTCGCATCGCCAACATCAATGCCAAACATGGAATCCTATCTCTCATCTCAGTACTAACCTTTTCCGTTTACGTGGGATGGCGTACATACCTTGAATAATCCAGGCGTCCCTGTCGGTTCTCTAAACGCCACTGACCTTTTTACGTCTCCGTTGTCTAATGCCTTGGCGGTTACGCCAATGCTCGCATATGAGAACTGATTCCACCATAGCACAACGCCTGCTTCATATCCAGGCATAGTTGGCTTGAAGTCAAGCTTAGTGTAGAAGGCCTGGTTGTATGAAGTCTGTTTCCGAAGCAGCAGAGTCGGAGCTTCGGGACTGGCTAAATCATAGCAGTTTCCATACAACCGTAGATGGCCAAGGTTTTCCTCGAGGGTATAGGATTTCTTCAACGGAGTATCTAGGGTATATTTTTAGCATTTGCTCTGTTGGGCTGTGAGTTGTAGTGCCTTACTCTTCTGGTACCAACCCAGTTCCAAAGTTGACCTTGTTAAATCTGCCTTCCAAGGCTTTGACTCAAGCATCGAGATAGTCTGCATTGAAGATCTTCCTTCAGTCTGCAGGGAGATATTCTTACCGCCATTAAATATAGGCCAATCATTCTCCCAGTCCACACGTACCAGGAATGTCTCGCGCCCTAATACGCTGTTAGTTATTTTTTAGGTATCAGTTCGGGAATTCTTCATGATACCTAGCTGTGGCTCCAAATATTTTCCATCTGATTTTATTGGCCGCACGCCCAACATGACTGCCCACCATTCGCCCTTTCCATCCTCGAATAAGTCGGCGTGGCCAGTTCTTTGAACCTCTTCGTCTGGCCCATTGTACCAAAGAGGTTGTCCTTGTCCTTCCCAAGGACCCATAGGGCCTATCTGGTTGCGAAAAACCCACTCCTGGTGACCAGCCTCGGTGCCACCCTCCGCAGTGAATAAATAATAATACTTGCCCCGTTTTATGATGTGAGACCCCTCGGCTATTCCATGGGGTGACGTTCGAATAACCCGAGGAGGGGTCAAGGTTTTTCCAGTCGGTAGATCAATCTCAGATATATGGATCGCAAAGTCTTTCAGCTTTGAATCCGGAGACCGCGAGGCCAGACGCATAGTTGTTGAGAGAAAGACCTTGCCGTCATCATCCCAGAAGAGCTAAATATTGTTAGATATCAATAACAAACGCCGAATCGGAAACAATTACATCTTGGTCAAAGCCGGGATTATCAAAATAGATAGGCTCAGACCACGAACTTTCATCCCAAATGTTGTCTGTCCATACGTAGAAGCCGCGTGGGAATATCCGCTCCTACTCCACAATGATTAGTACACACACTTACGCATTCCACAGCACCACATACATCTGAAAGCGGGCGGTATCTTTGGAACAGCCCATTTGCCAGGTACCATCGCTTCTCCTGCGGCCGATATCTCAATGTACTGGCCCAGCTTCCTGCCCCTGGCTCAACAGTCCTCATCTCAATCTGACTACGTCTTGTTAGGGCATGGCCGATGAGCTCCCAGTTGATCAGGTCAGTGGACGTGTAAATGGCGCATCCTGGATATAACTCAAACGTCGAAGTACTGAGGAAGAATGTAGTGGGAGATGAAGCAGAGGCTGGCACGACGCAAATGGTCGGATCAGGATTGAATCCCCGAATGACAGGGTTCATAAAGGTTGCCATGACTATTACAGAGGAGTAGGGGAGAGCATAGACAGTCTTGCTTAGGACAGCGACAACGGGCTAACATGTTGTACTTCAACGTCACAGTCATTCAGCAAAGGCCAGCCCCACCTCACCCCAAAGCCTTTTATATACTCCACTCTGCATGGAAGATTTGCAACTCGAAATGACATGTTCAGGGACTCTTCGGGCTTCTTCCCCCGAGGTCTGGGTCTAAAAATCACATACCAACCCGAAGTTGATAAGCCAAGTTGCAGCGCATTTACCCGGTGAAGAGTTGGCTATTAATAAGATGACGCTAATGCAGGTTATATCGAGATCACGCTAAAGCGGTTCGGATATGCATATCACCCTCTATGAGTTAGAAGCGCCACATGGTCCACACAATCTGTGGAAAATCTCCGCTCTCATATATTGTCCAATGCTTCCTCTCAAGCTAGTAGGCCATTATTACGGCGAACTTTGACAAACTGCAGGCACAATAAGCTTAATGAGATCAATGTTAACAAAAGTCTTGGTTATAATGGTGTCGGAAAACAGAGCTGCTCTTTGAGTAGGACTAGGCACGCATCGTGGCTTTCATGGCGTGATAACATATTTTGTCCCTTTGGCAGACCGAATGGGTCCCTTGTACAATATCCCATTGACTGAGAAGTTGGCCCCATCTTGAACCCTAAGACTCAGCTCCCCGCCGAGTATTGATGTGACAGTGGCCGTCTTAAATGCACCGTTTTCCCACTGAATGTCAAGTTCAAAGTTTCCTCTTGCTAACAGTCCCTTGGCATTACCATTCGGCATCGCGTCGACGGGAAGGGCTGGGAGGATATGCACAAAACCAGCATGACTCTGCAGTAGCATTTCAGTGATACCGCTGGTAAAGCCATAGTTGCCGTCAATCTGGAATCCGCTTCCACTATCTGTATTCCAGAGGTTTGTCGTTGGATATTTCGAAAACCAGGCAACAACATGCGTCCATGCGTCTGCACCAGAATAGAGGCGAGCGTATTGATTGATAAGCCAGACTCGGCTCCAACCTGTCGATCCAGAGCCACCATTTACTCTTCGGTCAAGAAGAACCTTGGCAGCCTTGCTAAGCCTCTCATTAATAAGAGGCGAGAATTGCTTGGATGGGTGGAGGCCATAAAGCGGAGAGAGGTGCTTATGGCCCGCAGCCTTTTCTTTATACTCGTAACGCCATTCAAGGATCTGACCTAGGGAGCCAATTTGAGGTTCACGGATTAATGGCAAAAATTGCTTAGCCGCAGCAACATCTTTATCTGTCTCTGGGATCCCTAATACATCAGCAGCCTCAAGAAGACTTGTTACCACGTCACGCATGAGCTGGTTATCCATCTCAATGGCAATATCCATTGGCTCAACGTTCCCAGCAATACTCATATTCGTAGGAGTCACAAAGCTGTTCTCAGGTGAAAGTGATGGGCCTGTAACCATGTGACCTTCCCACTCAAAGGTATAACATTCATAGAACTTTGCAACATCCACGAGATAAGGATATGCAGTTTCTGCAAGGAAGTTGACGTCGCCTGTAAAGCGATAATGGTCCATCATGTGCTGCACGAGCCATGCTGCACCCATTGGCCACATAGTAGACGATGTATAGTTATCGGTGGGGGCTGGGTCACCCCACACGTCAAGGTTATGATGGAAGACAGTCCCGTCACAGCCGTACAGGCTCTTGGCCATTTCCTGGCCCCGCGGTTGGGCTATTCTAAGGAGATCAAACAGGGGCTCTTGGGTTTCAATGATATTCGTTGACGCTGCAGGCCAGTAATTCATCTCTGTGTTGATGTTAATAGTATACTTGCCACCCCACGCGGCACTTGTTTTGTTATTCCATACTCCTTGTAAGTTGGCCGGCATGTCAACATCGGCAGCTGTGTTTCGCGATGCACCCACTAGTAAGTGACGTCCGTAGTTCCACACAAGTGTTGAGAGCTGAATATCACGACTATCATTGCGAGCGTTCGTAACACGCTGGTTTGTTGGAAGATTCGCCAACCCGTCAGGAGAACTTCCGAGATCAATCGAGGCTCGGCCTAGAAGACCGCCAGAGTCTGCGAGCGCAACGTTTTTGACTTTATCAAAACCTTGTTTGACAGCCGCAGTGAGCTTTTGGTCGATCTCAGCTGTCAAGGTATTTTGCTCTGGGTATCGGTAGTTCGTCTCAACATCAAAAAATACATCGATTATAGTAGCACCAGTAATCATTAGAACCCCCCCAGAGGCGCTAACTTGAGCTGTTGAATCGGGTTAGTCAAATACTTGTGGATTGAATGAGAGACCACCAACCTCCTGGAGCTACGAAACGAGCTTCGCCGTTGAATAAAATGGGCTTGTCTGAGGCTGCTTGACCACTGGAACCGCTCATAGTGATGGAGTTAATCCCGTTGTCAATAGAGGCTACATTAGATATAATGTTTCCCAGGCGGCTAATACTAGCGTTCAGACCGAGAGCTCCGTCTTTATTGGCTGTAAACCGCGCGACAAGAACATCAGCCGGGTAGCTTGCGATATACTCTCGACTTGTCTTTCATGTTAGTCACAGACGCTCTACAATATGTGTGGCCTGTACTTACGTATGCTCTACAGTGTCTTGCGTATAGGAAACACCCGAGTTGCCCTGCCTAGTGTCAAGCCAGCGTACATAGTCGCTGGGGTTATCATGGCCAAATGCGAAATTCAAGTTGCCGAAATAGCTAAAGGACCGCTCTGACGACTCGGCTGGGGTCATTTCTCTGAGTACCAGTTGTCCACCTGCAGTGATGTTCCCAGCTAGGAGCAGATCGCGCACCTGGGGCAGTGCCTCGAGTCCATTTACCGGAATTCGGTTTTGGATGGGCCCTGTCCAGATGGTGTCTTCGGTAACGGTCATCACTTCGTTTGAATCACCAAAAATTGTTGCACCGAGTCTCCCACAACCGATTGGTAGTGCGCCAGTCTCCCAGTCGAGAGCTGGCTCTTCGTACCATAGAAAACGGCTACCATCAAGGACGGCGACCCCTCCTGCTGTAAAGCCCATCAGGAGGGCAAGTTGGGGGAAAATTCGACCCATGATGGAGTATGTCTAGCTGAATTGGTAGTTATGGAAAGTCAACTGGAATTGTCTTTTTGGATGAGAGGTCGATATGCCAGGTCTCATATACATCTAATCCTGAGTGATAGAAGCCCCAGGTCTCGACCGCAAGTTGAATCAATTGGGGAAATTCCCCACTACATCCCTGCCACTGTTGTTCAGATCGACTTCCAATGCGGGCTATTGATTGCTAGGTGTCCAAATTATCCCATGGCAATTTCAATCAGCCAAGTGATCACAATAATCTGTAGATAGAGTGCATATCCCAGAGATGATGACAACCACATTATGGAGAAATAATCGAGGTCGTTAATAGGCGCGCCTAATTCACATTTCGCAATACTTGAAATACCGACGGTTCATTCAACGGCGGATAAATTACCCAAGCAAGCGTCAACAGGGCTATGTCCTGGTAGAATAACTTGAAGTCTGCAAGATATGGTCCTGTAGAAGGCAGGAAAAACCATTGCAAATATCGTGTCAAGCGAACAACAGATAAATCGACATGTAGGTAGCCTTAATTCTTTCATGTTTTCTGACTCTAGAAGCCTTATAAGAAGCCTTATAAACGGAGCTACAGGCACTCTAAGCTGCTCTCGTACACCCACACCAGTCGTAGATGTAGAAGGACCCGTACATGGTATTCCAACTATCAAAACCATATTCAACGAGAATCAGATTGAAAGCACTGCGATTATTTATATCATGTAGAGTAGAACTTAGTATACGTCTTGTGAAGCCTAGATCTCTAAGCTGCACCGCTGGCAGCCACAATCCACCTCCTACCAGGTCTGGGTGCAAGTTTTATGTTGTGATATTCACTAGAACAGATAAAGCTTCATCTGACATGTCAACATCGGCGAGGCCAATCAAAGTGTGCCATAGCCGCCGTTAGAAACACCTGTGTCTCCCTGGTGCTTATACAACGTACCCTGAGTTCCAAAGGATTTCACGACGTTGACGACAAACTTATCAAGCTCATCTCGGGGAGTTGCGCCGGCATTCGCCAGAACATACGTGACAGCATCCGCGGCCGACATAGTGGCAAGCCCGAGTGAGGTTGAAGCCCACGGCTTGCTAAGCACAGTCGACGACCCGACGGTATTATCTGCCGCCCCATTCAGCTGTCCGTCATTGTTGCTGTCGAGAAAATTACCAGCAGCATAGACACTCTGATCGGCCGCCATCTGATAGAAGGCATTCTTGGAGCTGGTGGTGCTTGGGCCCGTAATGAAGTAGTTATTGATGATGTCGTGAGAGAAGACGCCACCAGTGTTCCCAGAGGTGTAGCCAGCTTGGTAGTTGTAAACGACGTTGTTGACATATTGGGTGTTGTCTTTTGAGAGTGGTTGGCGGTTATGGGCGCTGACCCAGAGGTTACGGTAAAAGGTGGATGGACCCGTCTCAACGTGAGCACCAAACTGCTGGCCTATAGGCAGAGCGATGATTGAGTTTGAAACGGTAATATTAACAGCACCAACAGCGTCGATCGAATCCCATTGGCCATACTCGACAGAGCAATGGTCTAGAATGACATTAGAAGCACCTCCCATGTTGAAGGCGCTCTTGCCAGTGTCGGTGTCCAGAGTACCTTGGCGCATCCGTAGATTACGTATAATGATGTTGCTTTTATCGCTGGCCGATATTTCACCACCCATGATTCCAATGCCATTCCCCGGTGCGGATTGCCCATTAATTGTTAAGCTGCTAGAGAGTGATACCGCGGATTTCAGCTGGATGTATCCGCTAACATCGAAAACGATGTTGCGGTTGGAGCCGCTGACAGCGTCGCGGAATGATCCACTGCCCGAGTCCAAGAGGTTCGTAACATGAACGGTTGTTCCACTATTACCACCTGTAGCGATAGCACCGAACCCGACGGCGCCATCAAAAGCTAGGCCCAACGCCTTGCCTGCAAGGGCAAGGATGAAGACGTTTAGATGTAGACAAGTCATGGTAGTGAACAAAAGTTCAATTTGGCGCTATACCAGTAGAGTTCAACAGTGTTAAGGCGGCTATGTCAGAATGTTAAGCCCAAATACAATTGCAAAAGAACGAGCTAATATTAGCCCTACTTATATCTCTTGGCTTTGCATAAACATTGTCGGCATCTAAGCCATTATTCTCCGAAACAAGAAGCTTGGAACTTCTGGGGAACCTTGTTACGAAACGGAGTATCCGGGAGGTAATAGATTTAAGCATTGGTTGGTTATTCGGTAGATGAACATGCTACATGTGGATAGAGAGCTAAAACAGGATACGCGTATTAAACCTCGGTCATTGTGTCCGAGATGAATACCTGTGAGTAACTTCCATCTTCTGTATAGTGGAGATTGAATAATGAAAGGTTTATAGAAGGTGGCTAAGAATATCCGCCAGACCAGTTACCGGAGGTCCTTAAAATATCCGCTACGTGAGAGGCTAAATACAATCTTGCTAATGGGCAAATTGCCGTTTTAGCCGCATCTATCGTGCGAATTGTTGAGAAAACAGCTTTAAATGACGTGGACTGGAACCCGGGGTTAATAACTGAGTGGGATTATTCGGATATGATTCACCGAATGTAGGGTGTATGAGGCTAATTACCACGAGTTACACCTGCCAACTTGACCAATGCGAGGTCTGGAGAGGATTATTAGGATATCCGTCGGGTGAGAGGCTAAATCTAATCTTGGTAGAGGAGTTTCTACATTTGGCCGCTTCTGTTATGCCAATTGTAAAGTTAGTAATCTGCAAAATACCCAGCTAACACTATTATATACGAATCAGCCATGTTGAGAGTAAAGGAATCCGATATTGATACAGGGCATTATTCGACCGACTAAGAATCTCCCGTCGGGTCACTATCATTTGGACAGGTTCGAGACTGTGACTGGTCATTGGTTCTTGCAATTGAGAGAGGTCTCAGTTCATTGTTCTTGCTTGCAAGTAAAGTTATAAGTATATAGCCATTAATTAGCTTGAAATGCGGAAGAAGGTTGATTCTCGGCGACTACTTCGGTTCTGCAGCTCTCTGGACTCTCTCTAGTCTTGCCAAGTCTACAGAGCACAGACTGCATCTAATTAGTTTTGCATTTTATGATGGCTCAAATTCTAGATCAAATGGCACATCCAGAACCTGAACCCTCCGTGTGTGTGGAGATGCTATCACGTTAGATAGTGCCGATAAGTGGATCAACCATAACAAGGTAAGCTGGCGGATATGGGATGCTTCCCCAGATGATCGCCATCGGCTGATGCAAGGCTGGCCACGTTACCCGCTCCAATAATGAGTTCAACGGCGTGGCACCCTGGTCTACCTTGCAGACAAGCACTATTGGACATTATTGCTCAGTGGTTCCGAATTCCACCATAGCTTTGCTGGAATTGGATTCACGAAACCCCTCATGGGCTCTGGCTATGATGCCTCGATAATCTTCTTTTATAACTACTTCCAAAACAATAGTGGCCACGCCTTTGACATTGATGCAAATGCCTATCCTCTCCTTGAGGGCAGTCATTTTGATAGTGTCACACTGCCAATAACCCCCACACCGTAACTACCGGGGGACATATATATGGTGTGCTGACAGGCTATTGAGGGGTTAGCCCCCAACTAGGCTATATTTGCGAATAGAACCGGCGGGCTAATTTCAGGGAGTGGTCGTAGCTAATGATGTACCTTGGTGATATGGAGACACATACGAATGATACGCTATGCAAATTTTGAGATAAAGTAGGTCAAGTAGCACGCGTGTATATTGTATATTACGACGAGGCTATCCCAGTGTGTCATCACAAGAGACCAACTCAAGCATCCGACCTTGATATATGTAGGAGCATCAGATCTATCGTCGTTGTAATCCAATTCTATCAGACCCGATCGATCTCCTCAACAACTTCTCTCTGGCCTGTCGCGCCCTTATGTTCCTCGGACGTGTGTGCGACCGTGTGACCCTCGGGCACGCCCAGTATCTGGGCACCCTTGTTAACATGGTTGGCGCCACCGAAGAGGACGTCAATCTCCTCAAGTGGAATTTGCTTAGTCTCGGGGATGAAGAAGTAGACAAAGATGGCGAGGAAGATGTTCGTAGCCATAAAGAAATAAAGGCACTTGAGACCCTCCTTCTTTAGGAAGGTTGGGAAGAACTGTTGGAAAACAGTATTGGCAACATTCTGCATCTGCGAGCACATGCCAATAGCCTGGGCACGGACATTCATACTGGACAATGATTAGCACTGGAGAATTATTAGGTAAACGGTAACCTTACCTAAAGATCTCTGAAGTCCAGATCCAGGTCGTAGCGCCCCAAGATGGCTTATAGAAGAAGATGAATAAGAATAACAGGAATACAATAGAGATACCGACTGGTCTAGTCTTGGTACCGTTGACGTCGGGAGTTGTCTGGCCAATGACAGGGACGACCACTGTACCAGGTTAGCATTGTATCAGCTGGAAGCAGGCTACTGGCAGTCAACTCCAGGAATAATAACTTACACATGCAGAGGCCCATACCAATGGCGCCAACTATAAACAGCCAGCGACGACCAAAACGGTCGGCTGTCCATGTTGCATTAAGCGTGAATCTAAGCGGATAGAGAGTTAGACATGACAGACACAGGTAGACAAATAGTCTGCTTACAGAATTCCAAAGGTGGCGTTGAGAGCGTTGATGAGGTTAATTGTTTGGGTTGATGTAAAGACCTTCTTGTAGATGGCTGTGGAATAGCTATTAAGCGTTCCTTGTCCTGTAAGCTGCTGGCCGACATTGATGATGAACGCAAGATATAATCGCTTGCGCACAGAGGGGTCTTTGAATAAAGCGGTATAGGAATTGCTGATGGCTTCCTTTTCGTACTCAAGAGCCTCGCGAATAGCCATGACCTCATCCTCAACCTCTTGATCAGTATCACGGATTTTGTGAAGAGCGGCCCTAGCAGCGTCAATATCTCCGTTCCTCTGGATATGCCAACGCGGCGATTCCGGTTGGAAAGGCAGCAGGACCATGATAATTATGGGGACCATGATCTGGAAAATAACCACCATCTTCCAATCCCAATCACCAAGAGCAGTACGGTGAAGCGAGCAGGCATAGTTGATCCAGTATGCGATGAAGGACCCAACAGAGTAGAAGAGCTGCCAGAAGGCCATT
This sequence comes from Trichoderma hamatum GD12, assembly GCA_000331835.2. Lineage (NCBI taxonomy): Eukaryota > Fungi > Ascomycota > Sordariomycetes > Hypocreales > Hypocreaceae > Trichoderma > Trichoderma hamatum. The sequence continues at coordinate 225,266 of KQ479145.1, forward strand.
ATAACGCCACGGATGTGTGGCGGGGCCATTTCACCAATGTATACAGGCCCGGCAGTCAGAGCCATACCTTGGCCAATACCGATAAGAACACGGCCGGCGATAAAGCAGCCGAGGTTATGTCTGGGAGAAAAGGCCTGTATAAAGGTAGCAACGACAGTGACGAGACAGCCAATAAACATGCCCCATCGTCTTCCCAAGTAATCAGCCTACGGTAGGCACATATTAGTTCCGATAACCTCCAAATGGTTGTATGAAGAGACTGACAGTTGGTCCACCCAGGAAAAAGCCAGAAACGATGGCACCGATCGTATATGCCGTGTTGATCAACCCGATTTTATATGTGTCTCGATCCTATGCAAAATAGATCCCACAGTCAGTCACCAAACTAGTCTGCCAAGTCCACCGACTACTTACGGCATCGAGATCGAAGTAGGCTAGCCAGTTGTTTGAACCCTGAAGGGAATTGAAGACTGAGGCATCGTATCCATAAAGAACCATGCACATCGCCGCCACCAGCGAAATATACCTACAACATGGAGTGAGTCAATCGTATACTGTGTGAATGTCGCTGGCTTCCTCACCAGTTGTAAACTCTCTTTGAGGATACCATCTTGGCGATGTTTGCAAACGGCGAAGCCTCCTCCTCGTACCGATTCCTTGTAACAGAGCCTATAGGTACGCGCAGAATACAAGCTGCGAGACCGGAGCACCAGTTAGGAGGGATTGAGAGTAAAGAAAGGACGAGCAGGTAAGGCGGTTAGAAGTAGGCGAGGATAAGATTTAAAGGTCTATCAGCCTGCAGGGCAGCTGAGTTTAGATCCAGGCTTGGGTGGTTCCACATGACCCTTTGATCGTATCTTGAAAGGATCAAGGCTCCGCGAGCCCCAATTCAATAGTACCAGCTCTAAATCGGCAAACGAGAAATTAATCCGCCAATGGATCTCGGCTTACGAGGTTTTGCTAAATAAATGTAGGTACTGGATATACTATTGCCCAGAAGAAGACCGACACGGGGTCTACTAGCGCCAACCTCCCGGCTAAATCCCTTGCCAAGTCACGATACCCCGGAGTAGCTTGATGTTGTATTTATGCAGCTAGTGAGCCGAGGGCTGTGGTGTTGCAGGCTCACTTCTTTAGTTCCTAACGGACTGCGCCATCTTTCCCTAGACATCGGATATTAGTTCCGAAGTTCTTCTAAAGGTACCTATATACTGGAGGGATCTTATATTTATTACTCTATGACTTTTTACTGTAACGGAGTATTGAAGTTTAACTGGAATATTTTATTGCAATGCTGCTTAATTTGAGTTTAACACAAACGTGGCCGGTGGACTATCCCCTTTATTGAGGCAATGTGGATATCAAGCTGCGCCAGTCTCCAATCCTATCCTTGGTGGCACTCATAGTAAGCCTTTAGCATGTGATTTTTGCATAAACAAACTAGAAATGTAGCGCCAGCGGCGTCTAGATGACGAGTTGGGGCAATAGCTTGATCTACGTTGCTTCCAGTTTATAGACCAAGGCAAATCATAAAGTCAGATCTAACTGTGTTTTATAATATTGTGCTAAACGGTACTTTATATGTAATGACTTGCATGTCCTTCTCTCAAATCTTAAATCCAGCAGCAGTGCTCTACATAGCTCACCCACTGGCACCAGAAGTACACGACACTCCAAGGTTACTCGGCGTGTTGGCACACTGAAATACAGCCGATCCTTTCGGCGGTTTCACAGTGATATTGCTAAGAGTCAGGCCACATGTCCCAGCAGCTGGACAGTCAAGGTTTGCGATGTTTGGCGAGAAGTGAGTACTCGTTGTCCCTGAAAAGTTTCTAACTACTACACCTGATATCTGCGCCGTGCTAGGGTTTGCCTGACAATACGAGGCATCCTCCCCGTAACAGCTTTGCACCTGAAAAGCGTAGTCAGTGTTTTGCAAGACGAAGTTCTCAAACGTAACATTAGAGACTACAGCTGTGCCATGGTCTGGCGGCCCTGGGTATAGCTTGAGACCCGCCGCCTTGGCAGAGTTGATCATAGTTGCGCCGCTAACAAGGCAGTTTTCAACCGTGTCCTTACTTCCTACGCCACTACCCAGGCTACCGACAGAGATACCGTGGCTACCCGTGCAGGAGATATTTGTGACGGTAGCGTAGCTACAGCCTGGCTTGAGCGCGACACAGTCATCGTCGTTGGTGACCACCGCGCCGTCAATGGTCACATGCGTCGACTGGCCGATGTCCCAGCCATCTGTATTGTGCGCAACATTTGCGCTGGCACTAACGGCGTACAGAGTGATATCCGAGTAAGTGACGTTGCTTGAACCACCAGTGACGGAATGGAAGACATTCGGGGCACTTTTGAAATAGATGTTTGACAACTTTACATTCTTTGAGTTGTTGATGTAGAAGAGTGTCGGTCGTTTGTATGATGAATTAGCTGCGAAAAGATCCCAAGCGGCCTGGCCATTTCCATCAATGACCCCTGAGCCTGTGGCAGAATACACAGTAGCCCCAGTAATGCCATCCATGAGGAATATAGCGCGGCGTCCTCCCCAGTAAGTCGTGTTGGACGTCGCCTGCAGCGTGCCCTCGATTTGTAGAGTGCATCCAGAGCAGCCCGCGAAGCTAAATGCGGTGTTGATATAGTACGTGGTGGACTTTGGGATCACAATAGTTCCCGATGGGCAACTGGCAATGGCGGACTGGATCGCCGGCGTGTCATCGATGGAGCTGGAATGCCCAGCAACTGGAGTGCAGGTCGAGGCTCTCTTCACCACCCGTGTGGGAGGCTGTGGCGTCGTCACCGCCGCGCCATTGACTACTACGGCCGCAAAGATGAGAGCAGCTGCCAACATCATGATTTGAGATGAGTATAATTATAGACTTCATGTTGGCCATTCCCACCAGTCATCATGTCGCATTTATATAGTCAACTATCAGACATGCTTGCAATGTGCACGATGTCATTTGCACTTCACGTACATACCCTTAGTACCTTGATGTAACATTAATTACCTGTGTATGTTCACCCTTCCTCAATACTCACAACATTTATCCAGAGTTTGGCTGGTGATGCTGGACAATGGCAGGGATGGAGGTTAACCGGGAGACTAATAGTTCATCCCGACGCTATTGTGATCTGGGGTAAATGTGGACGGACGTTGGCCAAAGTCCGCAGGGCTAGTATGCGCCTAATCCTCTAGTACCTTTACGTGGCATGGTTGTAAACCCAATGACTCCTCAGCTGCCCAATAAACCCCAGAGTCTAGACAACTCCTGGCTTCAACATGTCCATGTAGTGGCGTAGTGAAGACCAACTTCCATCATATGCAAACATAGGAAGAGATACTCTGTGATCCTGTAGCTGAAGAGCGCAGAGTTATTGGCAGATACTTTAATAACCTCAAAGTGTGACACGCCTTGGATCGCTTTGGAAAGCGGCAATACTGTTGAAGCCATATCAAGTCCCATCTCTGGCTGTTCATTCCTGCATTAGAACTACCCTCGGTGAACAAACCCCGAGACTGCATAAACCCCAACTCCGGGAATTAAAAAAGATTGGGGTGGCGGCTGGACACTATAATGTGGACGGTATAGTAGCGCACCAATAATATCCCAGCGTCAACAAAAGGCTTCCCCACGTTCCGACTCAAAAGAACATTGCCAGAGACATTGTAGTGAGGATCCGAGGTGCCGCACCCATGGAAACCTCCTTCGTAGAGTCATGCAAGAGCGGGACTTTTTTCCGTCTTCTTTGATCTCAGCCGAATGCACGGCTACAACGCCAGTTAGCGTAATTCCACTATATTCCAACTTGATGCCTAAAGGTGATGCTGAGGCAGTCTTCCAACATATTGTCTTCATATAATCATGCTAGGTTTCTGTTTGGGGATTGGTAGCCGTCGGTTCCAGACAATGAGACAAGTTAGAAAACATAACAAAGGACAAATGCCGACGGAATTTCCTCACGACTTCCGAGCCTCTTTTAAAGGGTTGCGGCCATGATGGCAAGTTCATCCACCATTGTCAACTGACCCTAGTAGTATGTATTAGAATGACGAGGTTCGACTATTGAAGGCCTACTAAGCTGCTACGTATAGCCCAATACACTATATACAATATGTTCACAAATATTGTTCCCGTGCTTCTGCTCTTTCTCAGTGTTGGGACGGCGAGCCATACAGCACCGCCTCAGGGAGCAAAAGTTGTCGCCTTATCTGGAGGACAGTATACATCGGTAAGGCCAACTACAACAAATTTGGTTTTCGGGCAGATTACATGTACTTAGTGCTAACAAAGACTTACAGCTCCAGGCAGCCATCGATTCAATTAATAAAACTTCTACGCAGACGACGACCATCTTCATACAGCCTGGAACCTACACGGGCCAGACCAACATTACTTCAGGGTATAAAGGAAAGATTGTAATACAAGGATATACTACGAATGAACAGAATTACCTTGACAACGAGGTGATTTTGACAAACAATCTCTCCTCAACTTTGGCAGGTGGCAATGTTCAAAGTAGCACCTTGCGCATACAGTCGCCTAATGTAGCCGTTTACAATCTACGTGTTGAGAACACAGCAGGTGCTGGCAGTCCTGCCCAAGCGCTTACGGTTTCTGCCAGCCAGGTTGGATTCTATGGCTGCGCCTTCACGGGTTATCAAGATACAGTGTATGGACAGTCCACAAACACCCTGATGAAATCCTCGTACGTTGAGGGGGCAACCGACTTTGTATACGGCGGCCAGAACTGTACTTTCTGGCTGGAAGACTGCGACATCGGCTTCAACCGAGGAACCGGCGGCTACATCACAGCGTCAGGCCGCGAAAGTGATGACGATGCCTGGTATGTCATAAACGAATCGCGTGTCTTTGCCAAACCCGGTATCAACGTTACGGCCGGCAGTGTCTATCTTGGGCGTCCTTGGCGTGCATATGCCCGTGTAGTTTATCAGAACACAAATCTAAGCAACATCATCAATCCGCAAGGCTGGAACCCCTGGGACAAGGGCGCTGACCTTAGTCACATCTACTATGCCGAATATCTTAATGCCGGCCCTGGAGCCAATACCAGTCAGCGCGTTTCGTGGTCCCTTCAGCTCAGTAGCCCTATCTCTATGGACACCGCCATGCCGGGCTGGAAGACTTGGGTCGATCAATCCTACTAGACATGGTTGATGTGTAAAATGTGCGGCTAGAGTAGACGTCATAGGCACTTGACGATATCACATATGAGCCAGGTCGTAAATTTAGCGTATGCAAAGTTGTATCAAGACAAGGGGATAAGGGCAAGTTCAAACAATTTTAATACATTCATATGGCATATTGGCTTACAAACCTAGAAGTCTAAATACAGGAGATGATATTCTCCTTCCCCATTGTTGAGACATTTGAACTTGAAGTAGCTCATAATGTTGGTGTCGCGCAAGACCATTGCCAAGGAACAAATACTGCTGGAAGGTATATACTACTCGACTAAGACAGTCATACCTGACCCCTTTCGAGGATTCCAATTGACTACTTCTCATTCTGAAGAATTATTATTATAGTAATTGAAGCAGCTTTTATTATCCACGCTTTGTATTTACAGTAGTCCATAGGAAGCTTTAATGTTGGGCAGTTAGATGGGACAGGACAACGGTATCGGGTTGATAGCTTTGCCATCTGCACAATTGAGCTGATCTGCATCATTTGGAACATAGTTAACGCTCCCCTAACGTCTACATTTCATCTTCTTCCTCTCTCACAATTTCACAATTGAGAACATTGTAACAACCGCTACTAGGCTGCTTTATTTTAGACTGTATTAGTTAATTCATAATTTATATTACGTTCTGTATTCGATTCTCATGTTTCCTTATACATGCTCAGAAGGAATTCGCCTTTGTATTTTCCGGACTAGTCTTGGACTTATCTGCTTCTTTGCAATGCCTGAACCACAGCTTGAAGAACCTGCGATTTTTAATGAACTAGAGTATACTTTCAAGAACTCGTCTCAGCTGCTGTCATTACACTTACGGAATAGGTACCTAACCACAATGATGATCACTGGAACAAGACTACATACAATCGAGAAAAGAGGCTTAGAATTCCAATGACACTCCGGTAACTATTCTACAATTACCTACATAAAGATATGGGTCAAGGAGGCGGAAAGCTGCTCCGGGAGATAGACTGAGAAAATATCATCCTCCCCCAAGCCCCTCAGGTTACAACTTCCGCGACTTATCCCTCACCGACTCACACGGAAAGTCTAGGGCCCAAAGGTATTTTGCTAAATGTCATCAGGAGAATTTCACTAACGATCCGGATATCCGCAACGAGGAGGATCATGTAAGCAGCGGTCATAGCCGACTCTGCGCAAGTCAAAAGTACCCTGTATGGCCGTTTAGACTAACTCGCGGAGCATTCCTGATCAAGAATAATTCCAGAGAACCTGTAGAGATATAATAAGTACAACTAATTAAAGCATCACTCATAAGAACGAGACTGCTCCCCTTGAAGAGAGTATCTGTATAAATAGCAGCGTATAATATTTAAAATAATATGTTCCAATACTTCAGGAGTTTGCAGACTTGTAAGGTCATCGCCATTGTAGAGCTAGAGGCGATATGCAGTGATCGTCAATTTAGTATACATTCTCCTAGCGTAAGACGTCGTGGAATCTCTCATTAAATTTCCTTTTAGGCTCTATTAGCACGTTGCCACATATATAAGCATAACCGGCAACCAACCAATGAGTAACTACCAATTGGAGAGCGTCATGGCCATTTACGACACGACACCCTTATTACGTGTAAAACGCACGTGTTTGCATCCCTCTTTTATAGTGGTTAGAATCAAATAAGTAACTAGTCTTATACGAGCACTGCGGCATTTTATATACTGTTCTTTTTACTAATGAAAGGATTCCTGTGCACGCTTCTTCCATCATGAGACGTTCAAACAGGGCTCTGCATAGGAAGTAAAGTGTGCTGCACGTTCATAGTAACTAATTCTCCTCTATACCCTTATCAGCCTTTTCCCTTTCATCAGTAGTGGCTTCTAGAGGCTCATCTGTATACGTTCTTACATTCCAATCTACAGAATATATCGTTTTGTTCCAACGTTTTGTGCCAATCTTAATACCGAAATGGCCGCCTGAAACGGTTGTCGGTGCGCGGCCTTCTTCGGTTTCCTTGTATTCCACCTTTTCCCAATCCTCGTCATCCTTCACATCGTTAGTTTGACTAGGTGCACTTTGTGCGGTTCGGGTAGTGTTGCCTTCTAATAGATTAGTATAGTATTTGCGCGTGGTTGTAGTAAAATTACAGTCTGTAGGGCTCTGCTGTCCCCCATGAAATCCAGATTGTTTTTCGTCTTGCGCCGTCGACATTTGTGCGTGCGGTGATTACTTTGCTTAAGGGCTGACTTTGCATTCTAAAATCTTGGGGCATGGGTCTTTAATACGAGTTAACAACAGCAGCCCCCACCATTGCCTTACACAGATGGCAACACGTCAGTCACAGGCAATGAAACATCGTACATATCCTCTTTGTACTTGCTACCCCACACACTTGAAAAGACTACTTAGATATAAAGGATATTGAATGAATAATATATGAAAGAAAATCTTAAAAGACTGCATATACAAATTTTACAGAGCTTGATCTTCTACAAATGTTGAATACATATGTATAGGTATACGTCTAATCCACGATATGTACTGTGAGAAGGATGCTTGCAGCAACGCTAGCTCATTGATGAGGCTATATTCGATCGGCAAGTCTCGGTCTGACCTGCGGGGCTTTGGGCCCAAGTCAGCGGCAAAAATACTCGACGAGCATCGACGCGTAGCCCATGATCCAGAATGCTCGTTAGATTAGAAGCAGCAGTTGTACAGAATTGCAAGCGGCTTTCCCATCTCTGTGAATTATTTGCCACTTGCATCGTAATATCCCACTTGAATCCGCCGTGTTTGTGAAAAATATCAGGGGCCTATGAATTCCTAGGCCGCAAAAGTATTCGTTATGCTGGCATTGTGGCTGTGTAAGCCGGTACACTAGAAAAGCAGAAAAAATACATACGACATACAATTAACCGAAATGGGCATATTGGGGAAGTAGGATTGCCAAGGGGCTTAGTACAGGTGAGGTTTGCTTGAATTAAGTAGCAAGACAGCCAGTCTAAGAAAAAGAGCAAAGAAGAAAAAGATCTTTCCGGGCATTTGGACTATATAATACTTCCAAAGAAGGACTAATACGCAATACATTCTCTATCTCTGCAAGCATCCTAGCTAGGTGATTCTCCAGATACATGATATGTTTGTCTTTTTTTAATGTTCGGTCTGATTATATCTTGTTTGTTAAGAGAGACATTGACGAAAGATCGATATTGTTCAGAAGCACTAAGTAATTAGCGATTGCAGAGTTGACATAGGATAAAACGTCCGCCTGCAAATCCAGTACAACCATCGTTTCAGGAGCGTCTAGTTTTACATTGATACTAAAAGTTAGTATAATATAATCTATTGCGGGCCATATACAGCTTCATCCGGGTTGCAAGGATGAAGCTAGCCATTAACTGAGCAAACTCCGGGGTCTAATCCTAGGCATGCGCCTGTCTGCTCAGGGCCACAGGATATAGGGGCGCTGCTCATAGCGAAAAGAGTAAAAAGGCATATTGAAATGGCAATATGGCCCATGGTGAAATTATTTAAGTAGATGCAATAGTAATAGTTTTAGTAATCTAAAATGTTAATAAGGAAGTTTTCTTTGATATAGAACATGAAGTATCTTTATATGTAGAGACATTGTTTGAATACCGCTAGGCTTTGATTACTACCAAACTTGCAGAAGGCTGATTCCCATACATAAGCTGACTAGAGATTCTACTAAGTCTAACAATTTATTATTTACCTCTCGCAATATCGCATCATGTTGTTTTAAGGATTTATTGTTATTTGCTTTTCTTCTAGCTAGGACCTATGTTCCCGACTGTTTAGCGGTATCCCATCTTCACAAGTATATACAATGCAGCTACCACACATCTGCTGGCTATAGCTAGACCTACATCACAGCACTTTCCATTTTCCTTCTCCTCATTTATGAGACTGTGAAGCTACCTGTAAGACGAATATCTCTGCTGCTCGCTCCAACGCTCACGCCAAAAGTCCCCGATGGCACCACCCACTGCTGCGACGACACGTTCCAGTAGCTTAGATCTCGTTTGCGAATGTTGAACGTTGCTGTTCCGCTTTGGCCAGCTGTCAAGCTGAGCTTATCAAAGCCACGAAGCTGTCTCACGGGAGTTCTAGGCGCAGAGGACGGGTAGGTGATGTACAGCTGGGCAACCTCGGCGCCAGTCACTGCTCCAGTATTCTTGATGCTCACAGTGACGGTGGCTACATCCTGGAAAAGATCACTGGGACCTCCAGGAATCACAGCTCCAGTGGCTGGTCCTGACTTGGCGGTAGAAGTGACGGAAAGGCCAGAATAGGTGAAGTTTGTGTATGCTGCATTATTTGTCAATCAGTCAGTATTCATATCTTCGTCATAAAGTTCTTCTTCTTATCTCCTTCTGGGCAGAAAACTTACACAATCCGAAACCAAACTCATATCGTGGCGTGATGCCTGCGTCATCAAAGTGCTTGTAATCGGTGAACAGCCCTTCGCTGTAGTTGTCGTCGCCTGAAGAAATTTTGGTGTTATAGTCGCTTGCGCTCTTGGCAATCGTATAGACCAGCTTTCCAGACGGGCTGACTGATCCCCATAAAATATCGACAAGCGCATTGCCATTCTCCTGAGAAGGGAGACCTGCCCAGACAATAGCCTTTACTTGAGGGAGAGCGACAATCTGCTCCAGAATGATGGCACCCACACTGTGGACGACGACGATAACATTACTGTTAACTGCCGCTACAGCCTGAACCAGACCGGTGCCGTTGTGCCACGCGTTCAGATCATTACGATCACCGGCGTTGCCCTCAACAGTGATATAGCCTTCGCCTGAGTCTGCAGTGATGACAACAATGGCAACGCTTTTGCCGCTTGCCGCAGATGCGCCGGCTGATGTGCTATCAGTGCTGCTCAGAGTAACTTTGGAGCCGATCGAAGAAGCCTTCGAATTGATGGCATCGTAAGGCGCCACGAAGTATGGGTAGTTGGCGGTGCCAGATCCCCAACCCATTCCCAAAGCACCAAGATCACAGCCATGGTCGGAACATGACCCTGAGTTATTGGCGTGAGCGCCGGCAATGGTGGCTGATCCAATGAGGGCGATGCTCGCGGGCGTTTTCAGCGGTAGAATATTGCCGTCATTCTTGAGAAGCACAATGCCGTCTCTCGCAATGGCCCGTACGTTGGTGTTGTGAGTGCTCTGGACATTTCTACTAAAGCTGATTGAAGGAAAGCCGGAATCCTGGCCCGTCAAGTACCATGCAGCAAGGATGCGCGTCACCATATCGTTGAGTCTGCTCAGAGGAACCTGGTTGCTGTTCACAGCGTTGGTCAGAGCAGGTCCCCAGTAGATGCTGCCACCGTTGAAGTCGGTGCCAGGCATAGACATATCAAGACCTGCCAGGGCACTTTGAACGGTCGAGTGCTGTGCGTTCCAGTCTGTCATGACGTATCCAGGGAATCCTAGCTGGTTCTTCAGCAGTGTCTGCAGCGTATACGTATCCTCGCACGCATAAGTGCTGTTGACTCTGTTGTACGAGCACATGATGGCAGCCACATTGGCATTCACGGCATCGGCAAAGGGCCAGGCATAAAGCTCATGAAGGGTGCGGTCATCAGCGTTGCTGGACATGCTCTCCCGGTTGCGCTCCTGCTCATTGAGGATGTAGTGCTTGGCTGTTGCTTGCACTCCTGCGCCTTGAATGCCGGTGATGGTTGCAGCCATCGCCACTCCAGTTAGATATGGATCTGGACTGAAGCCCTCCCAGTTACGGCCGCCCTGTGGCGTCTTTCCTAGCGGTCCAGCCACTGGTCCCAAAGTAACATGAACACCTGCGGCCTTGTTCTCCTGACCGATGAATTGGCCACGTTGGTTAATTAAGTTGATATCCCATGTTGAGGCGGCTTGGACGCCTGGCGTGAAAGCTGTGTTGCCAGTTGAGAACCGGATACCCAATGGCGAATCTTGAAGGCACAACTGCGGATAGCTAATGCTTGATGCTGGAGATGTATTTCCAACGCATGGTCCCTTGTTCCAGCCAACGCCAGTCACGATACCGATTTTATCCTGCAGCGAGAGCTTTGCCAATGCAGTCTGAGCTTTGGTATAAGCAGTGGCCCAAGGAGAGCCTGCTGGTGGAGCGACTGCAACTGCACATAATAGTTTAGCATCCTACCATACTCTATTACATGGTGTCTTAGCTTCTGGGTGTACTAACTCTCTGCCCTTACAAAAGGCGTTGTGGCAATGGCCAACGCCGCTACGGCTGTGTAAAGCATTTTCCCGGAGGTTAAATGCAGAGACGAACAAAAGATGCACGACAGGCTCCCAAGATCAAAGACGAAAAGCCACTTCTCTGCCTGCTATTTATGCAATTTCCATCCCGGCATTACTAAAATTTTCCAGTATTATTCCACCTCATTAGCTTCTCGATTAAAGCGTCAACGGCCCGGATAACGTTACAGAGATCATCAGCTCGGCAACATTGCGGAGAAACCCAGTCGCTCCAATACCACCCACCCTTATGTGCCTGTATAGGTATGACACCGGCAAATTCCATTATAGTCGAGACTTTGACAGGCATTCTCGCGGTTGACGCGTTACTGCAAAGGGGAAGTACTATCTTTACGACTATCGCTAAGGAAGGTTACATCTCCCCTTAGACATGGACAAGGCAGTGATGGCGATGACTACTAAAAAAGGATATTCTATAGTTTAAAGTCAGCTCATCGAAAATTTGCCCCGCAAACTGGAGAGAGCCGCGGCCGAGTATTTCTCCACGCCCAGCCTTAGAAGTGGGGCAGAGGATGAATAAAGGCTTGTATTGCTTGCTCTAGCTGGCTAAAGTAACGGTTGTTGTCTTGGAGCGTCTTTGGTCAGACGTTTATCTCAATGCCGCCAGCTACGGACCGTGACCGATTAGGGCCATCAATGGCTTATTACAGTCAAAGCCGCTGTCAACAAGATAACTACCGGACGGCTTTTTAATCAGTGTTTTTGGGTAAAAAGACAAAAGACGAACAACAGCCAAGGGGTATGGCGCGATTCTGGTGAAGCTTCAAGAGGCAAGTGTTTTTTGGCATCAGCCGCTACTACCAAAGAAGAAGGTCACCTGGATTTCGTCCTCTCTGAATGCAACTTCAATTTACAGACATAAGGCAAACTAAGAAGCTTGGCTTGCGATTTTCCCAGAGTGCCGCCGTTAATACGTGCATGATCGTCGCCGTGACACACTTTTACTGCCAGTGGATTGGCCAATGGCGACCAAGCATGCAATTGCTGAGGTATGAATGGGATTGCATGCGAGTATGGATAATTTATCATAATGACAGGCTCTGGATTAGCATGAATGACAGATTATTAGCAAAATATAATGTCCATCAGCATAAATAGCAGCGATTAGCATGAACACATGCCTGTTAGCGCTCTGTCGATCCGCTTAAATGGGAGATGTCCAAGCTAGCTGTAGACAAAAGTCGCAATTACAAAGCAGATACATAGTATCTCACTACCTGCGACGATCTTTAACTAGTCTTTATATATCTTTCTACAGATGCTTCAAATGGCAAATATCCATCAATTATTCACTCGTATATGTAGATGTTCATCTCAGATACATATTACATACTCGCCTATCAGAATCCACCACCAGGGATCACTTCGGACATATGCAAACTCCAGTTACAAAATAGCCAAAATTCACAGGTATCGCGGAGAATTACTTTTATGCAAGCAAATACAACAATTTTTATTCATTACTACCGTTCCGTCATAACTAAATCATGGAATTAAAAATTATGGAGAAGCAGGCTTAATCTCCTGCTCCTCAACCGGCCAGTTCTCAAGCGTCACCTCGTCGCCAACAAGCTCAAACTCCAACTTGACAGACTCGTCTGTGTTCAAAACAAGCTCATACTTGCCTGGGTAAACAACCTTGTTTCCAAGAGAGTCGACTCGGGAAAGAGCATTAAGAGGGATGGGGATGCTGAGGGTGGAAGAGTGACCAGGCTTAATGGTGGCAAGTCTGTCGAATCCAACGAGCCACTTGTTCGGGTAGGGCTTGGGACCGGCGTTGCTGGTGCGAACAAAGGCCATGGCAGAGTAAGGAGAATCTGTCTTGCCAGAGTTCTCAACGTTGACAGTGAAGGTGAAGACTGGAGTCTGTTCACTGTAAGTGTATCCAGGGTGAGCAGCTCCAAGAACTTGTGAAGCATTAAACTTGAGGCTAGACGGCTTGACCAGAGTCTCCTTAAAGGTGGTGTAGAAGATACCATCGCCAAATTGGTAGACGGGCTTGCCAGTGTACCATATGTAGGTTTGTCCGGGGTTCTTCTTTCCATCAGGGCGAAGGTTCATGTCGTTCTGAGCGAACTGGTGGACGTACTCAGCAGGGTACTGAGTCGAGACCAAACGACCAGCTGGAGCACGCTTGCCGGACAGGATATCGAAGAGAGCATAGCCTCCTGACTGGCCGGGATATCCGCCCCAGACAAGTGAGTTGACCTTCTTGTTGTTCTTGATGGAAGATGAATCGACCTGACCACCGCCCATCTGAAGGACGACGAGAGGCTTGCCAACTTGGCTGAGCTGCTGGATGAGATCAAGCTGGTTGCCGGGCCAGGCAATGTCGGTACGGTCAGCACCCTCTTGCTCGACGGTGTTGTCAATACCTCCAATAAAGATGACAGCATCTGACTTCTTAGCGGCCGCAATGGCCTTGGCAAAACCAGCGGTGCTCTTGCTGTTGATATCTGTTCCAAGCTCGTAGTTGACCTCGTAGCCAGCCTTCTTGGCAGCTTGCAGAGGGCTAATCAGGTATGGTGCAGGACCAAAGTAGTTGCCCTGCAGCTGAGTAGTGGCGTTGACCCAAGGTCCAATCAGGGCAATGCTGCGGACCTTCTTGGATAGAGGCAGAGTGCCGTCGTTCTTGAGCAGGACAATGCCCTCGACAGCGGCTTCGTAGGAGATGTTCCATGCATCGGTCTTGACAACGTCCTTCCAGCCGAGGGTGCGGTACTCGTTCTTCTTATCAAAGTATCCGAGACGGACCAGGTTGGCGTACAGACGGGTGACTGAGCGCTCAATATCACCGCGGGAGACAGAGCCAGCCACAAAGGACTCGTTCAAGTGCCATGGGTAAGTCTGGCCACAGTCAATATCGGTACCGGCCCTCAGACTGTCGGCGGCGGCGGACGATTGGCTGTTGGCGTAGTTGTGAGGGTTCCACACATTGTAGATGGCATCACAATCAGATGAGACGTAGCCCCACTCAGGGAAGCCCCAGCTCTCTCGCAGGAGAGTCTGCAGGAAGAAGCTGTTTGAGCAGCTGGGAACACCGTTGACGGAGTTGTAGGCGCACATGAAGCTTCGAGACTTGGCGTATCGCGACGCGGCAAGGAACTGAGGGGTGTAGTACTCGGAGAGATCCTGCTGGGTGATGATGGCATCGAAACCCAGACGAGACTGGTTGTTCCAGTTCTCCAGGTCATATCCAGCAAAGTGCTTTGCCGTGGCAGCGAGCTTGAGGTTCTCGGGGTCGACACCGCCCTGGATACCGGTAATGTACTCGTAGGTATAGGCAGACGTCAGGACGTTTGCGTCTTCGCCGGGAGTCTCTTGACCACGGCCCCAGAGAGGGCTTCGGAAGCCATTGATGTTGGGTGCATAGACGTCTAGACCGTAGCGGCCGCTGTTGCTGAATGCACGGGCTTGAGTTGAGATGATGTCCGCAATCTGGTGGATCAAGGTGCGGTTCAGAGCTGCCATTGAGAGGATAGGCATAGGGAAGGAGGTTGACCATTCGAATTGGCCGCCCTTTGTGGCGAAGTTGGCACGATCCAGGCCGTGGAGAGCTTCATTCCAGACTTGGTAGTTTGGAAGACCCAGGCGAGGAACACCAGGGCCCGAGTTCTGGGTGTTGAGAATCAACTCCTCGAGGGTGAAGAGCGAAATCAGGGCCTGTGCTCGCTCGACATAGCCGGCGGTGCTGTCACAGACGAGGTTGTTCTTCAGCGGGCCGTGGTCGCAGTCTGGGAACGACAGTTCGAGGGTGGCCAGAGTCTGGGGGAAGAGATCAGGCTGGCCCTGAGAAGAGTAATTGGCGTAGGTCTGGTTGTTTTGCGCCAACGCGGTGCTGGGCAGAAGGGCCGTCAGAGCGGCGATGAGGGCTGCGTTGGAAATCATGGTGACTGGTCCAACCGAGATCCTTCAATGGCTCATGATCTTCTCTCTCTCTTCGTCTCCAATTTCAGTTTCAGGAACGGTCGATATTTATTTAAATTGGCGGTATAGCTATGACGATGCTGCACACCCTCCCTGCAGCTATACATGACTGTAGCTTGTTACCCCATACAGGCGAGATGCTACCCCAGCTCTTGGTGTGGTCGAATACAGACTCCACAATGCCAATGTTTCTCCACCAGGATTTCCCGGCATCTCTTGCCATTTAGCCTGAATATTAGCAAATGCCAGTCTGCCAAGTGGAATGACGGGGAGATAACTATCTCGATGACGGGCAAAGACGGGAGGCTCACTTGGCTTTTTTTCTTGTCAACTAATTTCAGCCCCATGCTAAACTAAGCTATTCTGTTTAGTGTCTTGTTCTAGTCGCTATTTTGACAGTTCTCACCCATGCCCTTGTCGATCACCATTTTATTATTAATAGCCGGGCTTTGTTGTTTTCTCGTTACTATTCTGCGGTTTTCTTTTTAGCCAGTACTTCCGAGAGGTCCTCTATTTGATATTCTGGTCGCCGGCTAAGTATACCAAAGCGGGGAAAAGCAGGTTACTCTACAGAGGAGCCCAGGTTGCCAGGATCACGATCACGCCAGAAGCGAGAGTAACCGTGTGGTCAGCACATCCTGGCTTAGGGAAAAGTGCGGAGTAATGCTACTCTTGTGTTCCTGATGGGAATATCACGTAATGAATCAGGACAAAACACACAATGGCTCGTATGAAAATTGTTCTATGTCTACAGTAATACGGTAACCTGTGTTTCATATTCTATTATCCTAGATATAGAGGTATCTCCAGTTTGCTATGTATTAAGCCTTTGTTGATTGTTGAGTTGTAGCGGATTCAATTCTTTGAAACTCTCGACCCAAATTCCAATTGTTTGTGTATCAACCACATGTCTTTCTCCGCATTCTAAACTCTACAAGTCATAAATAAATTCAAAGTTTTGCAAATGTGTGGAGAAAAACGTGGTATGGTTTCATACAATGCACCCTTATTGCATTACCTTAACGAAGATCTGAAGACTCGACCCAAGTATGGAAGCAGTGATCATCAAGTGCAACTACAACTGTAAACAAAAAAACTAGCAAGTCAACGCTTCTGCAGTTCCGTATCACCCGGGATTTGCTTAATCAACAATTATGTAAGCCCAGGCATATGAGCATCAAAGAAAGCATCCAGCCTCGCTACTCGCCGGCTAAAGTATCAACCTATGACAACAAGGCGGAATAATCCTACTTGCGGTCAACATGTCCCCAGTTCCTTCAAATCCCTGATCCTTCCCTGCAATGTGCTGCTGAGAATCAAAAGAATATTGCATTCTAGCCTTGCGAGTCCATCTAGACCGTCAAAAGTACCATGTGTGCGTCTCGTGTACAAGTAATACCAGTAGCGTTGAACTTCCCCTCAGACGCATGTGGAGGATTCCCATCCGGATTAATGGTTAATATTGAATACTATGCAACCAAGCCAAACTAGCAACTACAAGTAACTGATACTCTACTTTGCCTCAATTCCGCCTTTCTTTTTCGCTCTAGACATGCCCGTGCCTGGGCCCTGAGCTGCAAAGACGGACATACGGAAAACCCCAACTTGTCAAGTCAACCCACATAACGTGCGGATCTGTGGCCTGGGTTCCCCGCCGGGCCGAATGCCACATTCAGTGCGCCTTTCCACATCTGGGCCGCGAGATCTGGGGCGCCGGGTGAATTGTTCCTGGGCTGGGCCTCGAGTTTTGCAGCCCGCATTGGCGCCAAGACGGCTGCTATTCCACCAATTGGTCATTGATGGTGCAAATTTGGGGCCATGTCGGTCGAAATTTATAATTGCCCTCAATTGCAGTGAGAAGGTTCTCCATACAAGGCAGATTGACGGTGTAAAACGCTAAATGATATGAAAATTTTGATGCTACGTAACGTATCTGGTACTTTTGAAGACTCCATAGATTTGTGCTGCTTTCTTCCATTCGGTTCGAAGACAGGCCAAAGTAATCTTGGATAATTATGACTGCTGTCAATTAGCCGAACAGAATACACACCTAGAATCGGTGGTTTAATTGATAGTGTTAACTACATATAGTATATTATAAAGGGTGTTTTTAGCTGCGCTATTGAATAAGGATCAAATGGTGCACATTTGGCCGGTTGTTATTCTCTTCTTCTCCATAAACCAGCCATGACGATCCATTGAGGATAATAAAAGTCAAGAATCCCATAAGGCCATACCAACATGTTTCAAGGAATAATGCTGATAAAATAATTTAATCTGAGAGCCCATGAAAGAGTAGTTTGGATTCTCGCTCGAGAAATCTCAACTCGCTATGCTCCGTGCAGGGTATGCCACCAGATTCAGCGTCGGCTTTTATATCGATGATGCGAATCTTTAACTTGCCATATTTTACTCTGCGCAATCCTTCTAATCAATCCTAAACGGGATGGATATATCGATCCTAATCGCCACTCCTTGTTAAATTTCACTTTCGATGCGTCCTCTGCTACGGTAACCGAAGAATAGCAAAACAACACTTATACTGACGTTGCCCAATACCTAATGATCTCTTGCATACTTTTTAATCCATTTCTTGATCAGAACGCACCATTACGATGGATTATTTGACCTTCAGAGCAAAATAGTATACCCGTTGCAAGGAATACGTAATAAAACCGGCTTTCCAGCTATGTCAATGAGAGCTATACTGAAATCAATATGAGAAGCTGCAAAGCCTAGATTTATACAAATGTTTTCTCTGGAAGGTGAGTTAAATAACTACCGAACATCTGCATATCATGTTTATATTAACTCAATGGATACTGTGACAATGTATGTCGGAAGATTTATGATCGGCATCCACTGTCCCTCGGCTTCTCGATATAGAATACCTGTTGGTCCATTAGGATTTCTGGCCTGCAAGATCCACAAAATAGAACCCATGCAACCAAAGTTTCGTACATAGTATCTTGCAATTCTTGGTGGAGAGGCCACCCTCCCATACTCGCTGCCGCTAACCTTAAATCTGAATTGACAGAGTTTCATCATCGGGCCAGCTTTCGCGCGAACCATCGTGCCGGGAGGCTCTCTTATTGGTTAATAGTGCAAATAAGCTAAACCGATAGTTGGTAATTACGAGCGTGACTCTCCATTGAAGCTGCAGCATGCATGTACAGAAAGATTTGGCCCTGATTGCACTGTATAGGCCAGCAGATATATAACGCATTCTACTGCCTGTAAAATAGTATCAGTAGCGGGATTTGGGCACTTTATCTCAGCAGTAGCTCCAGTGTATGCATCAAGCTGTAATACTTTGTATATTTGACGAGGATATTATTTAACAACTCTGTTTACTTGTCTTCATGATCAGACAAATTGAAGCCCCCCCATGGGTATAAATATGCCGTCGTTATTATCATGCTTTCACGTGGCAAGAAGAATTTGTGTGGATGATTTATTCATTGTCTGCTGCCGGGACGATGTGTAAAGATATCGAGTGGCGATGTTACTCATCAAGACACCCTACCTAGGCACATCTATAGCTCTTGTGTGATGGTGTAAAAATACTCATAGGACGTAAATATAAACAGAAGTCTAGTTGGGGTTGGATTGCAGTTATAGCATGAGACGATGAGATGATACAAGATAATGCTTTAGTGCTGCATAGGTTACATGTTAAATTAAGAAAAACTGGGAAAAAGTGAAATGAGAACTTCCTAAAACATCTTGCATGAGATATTTATTATAGAGATAAAATATGTAGCAAAGATCCCTACATCAGATAAGGCTGCACCATGTAAAATATTGACCGCTTAGTCATCGGCTCAAAGATGCCTATTTTCTATTCGCGCGCATACTGAAGTTTCTTGACTTGTGGTTCTCCTAGCAAACTGGAAACAA
This sequence comes from Trichoderma hamatum GD12, assembly GCA_000331835.2. Classification (NCBI taxonomy): domain Eukaryota; kingdom Fungi; phylum Ascomycota; class Sordariomycetes; order Hypocreales; family Hypocreaceae; genus Trichoderma; species Trichoderma hamatum. The sequence continues at coordinate 244,552 of KQ479145.1, forward strand.
ACTGCAACTGTACCAATTACATCGGAGTGAGCCTCTAAGAATAGCTTGATATACAAGTTCAATTGATGATGCTTTTTTAAAGAGGGTATAGACAGCCAGTTGCCAATAAAGTATCAAGACTGAATATGGGCTTACATACAGCGACTTGGCGCTATAAATGTAATGGAGCTCTTGGTGGTACTGGCTTTGGCCAATGTCTTATTCTTGTGTCGCCATCACCTGCGTCATCTCCTACGTGTCCTAGAGATCTTGCCGGGGAGCCCTTCTGTGCTTTTCCTCGGGGTTCTTCCCTAGCTCTTTTTATTCTCCATGAACTAACCAATCCGGGATTTGTGGAGGGGTTATCGAACCATGGATGGCATGGATGGCCTTCTAGAATCACAGGCGTAGGATAGTTGTCAATTATTGTATGGCTGTGCACGACCTATAGTGCGGTTTTAACATTCATAGAAAACAAGAAGCCTAAATTCCAACACCTCGGTAGTTTTCAAGGGGTGAGTTTATTTATACCGTCGTTGCGAAACGGAAAATAAAGAAAGTCAAGTCTGAGTTGTCTGGGGCTTACAAAGTCCCTGTATGAACATGTAGCTAGATCAATTTAGGCTCTGGTTGTGGTTCTAGGGAGCCGCCCATTATAGCCACAGGGCTGGGAATAAGATGAGCCGTACTGTCATAACATGCATGTTATAGACTCTCGTTGAAGCGTGCTTGCAACTCAGCAGCGGTTTCGCAATTGGATCACATGCAATTTCTTCAGCACAAAGACTTACAAGTAACTAATTGTTCGATTCGTAACCCTCTTGCGAATCATCTCTCTCTTATTCGCTGTTGCCTAAAAGCGGACTTGTTTCAATGGGGTACGGTACCAGATCCACAACAACTCGAACCGCTAATAAATCCAATCATATAGATAGTACAGCGCTGTCCAACTTCTATGTATATAAAACTTATAGGATGCAGTTAGTCAAACACCCCCCAAAGTAAGATAACAAGCAGCGCACAAATGGCACAAACTTTGCCAACTACCACCACTATCAAAGGGCCAAGCGGCCCGTTTAATGTTGTTCTTGGAGAGGCAACTCCCGAGCAACGCTTCCCATGGTGCGAAATTGTCACCGCTGCTTTCGCGCCTTCATTCCCGGCCTCGGCTTTCGAGGCACATGAGGAGTATCTCGCGCAGCACCCACTGACTCTCAACCAAGGCACACGTTTCTGGTGCGTATCACTGGTGGACGACCCAAAAGTTGTGCTCGCAGTGACCAAGACGGTACGCCGCCGGTTCCTCGTTAAAGACAGCGAGTCTGTGCGCGAAGAGGACGGTTACTGCATCGGCTACGTCGGTACTCATCCGGATTACAGACGGCTAGGGCTTGCGTCGCTGCTCATCAAACACGTTGCGGAATGGTTGGATGGTCCAGCTGATGCGGCGGCGAGCATGCTCTATACCAGTGTTGGCGATGTACGTAACGATAGCCCTGAGCCGAGCTGCTTCTTACCAATACTTGTATAGTTCTATGTCAGCCAAGGCTGGGAGATGATACCCTCGATGGTATCGAACATCACGCATCCCTCCGGCGAATTCCAGCCAGGGGATCGCGCAGACCTCCCCAGCACCCGTCTCCTAACCGACGAAGAGATCTCGGCGCTGAGCTTGCGCGATGTAGCGAGCTTGAAGGAAGACTTTGACAAACTGGCAGTTGAGCCGGATGGAGTGCATGTTGCTGTTCTCCCATCGGCAGAAATGGTCACCTGGCTGCATCAATGGGGCGATTTCCTCAATGACAAACTGCGTAATGGTGAAGGGCCCTATCCGCACGGCGCCATCTGCGAAGCTGCCAATACTTGGATATACTGGCATTACGGCTTCAAGCATCTGGCAATAGATAGGGTGGTCGGCCAGGGCTCCCCCGAAGTACTGGCTGCTTTGCTGCTGGATGCTTTGGAGGAAGCCCGCAAGTGGAAGTTCCCCAAGGTTGTCGCCTGGGAACCAAGTCCCGAGCTGATTCGTGCGTTGGACCTCATTTCGAACAAGGTCGGCGTTGAGGTGGAAACGATTACGAGACCGAACAGTATTACTTCACTGAGATGGAAGAATTCAGACAAGACGAAGAAGACGACTCTTCATTTGAATGAGACCTACGCGTCGTGTTGAAATACTCAATGGATTAGAAGCAAAGTTTATGCCCCAAGTATCTGATGTAGCCAAGATCCGTATAAGTAAAATGGAAACTGAATTGAACGTTTTGGGTTATTTACATGCACATGCATTGTTTCATACCGAGTTAGATACCAAAAGGAGCTGAGAGCATCCCCATTGACACAAGAGCACACAATTTACTATACGGTGTATTATCAGCCTTTTCTACTTTCACGACCCCAAGCTATGTTGTGTCTACACCATCCGGATACGTTTCGGTTGTCAGTACAGGGGGCCATAAGGATACACGTTCCAGCGGCCATTTGGAGGATTGAGCTGCCCAATATGAACGAGATCATCAGTATTTTAAGGTGCATATGAGATCAGACAGCCCTGCTAGTCGTCTGGTCTCTCTTCATATCATTCTAGTAAATCCCAATTGATTTGGAGTGTCTCTCAATGTCAACAGCGTCCAACTCTAAGTTGACAGGAAAGAGCGATTTCGCCCAGCAGACCACGCAATCTGAGTAATGTTTGAAGCAGTGGCCATGACAATCAAGAAGTATTCTAGGAACATACAAAAGCTCGGTCACTCCTCTTATTACAAAAGAGTTAACGATATAATACTTGATAGTCGTGGTATCTGATTTGGCCAAAATAGCAGCGTTATTGGAATTAACTAGGCGTGATAGCAAGCCGGAAGCCCTGAATAAGCGACACCTGGGCCAGTGTAGAGGATCCATGGATAGCCTGTAGAAAACGTCCCTGCTAAAAGACTTTCGCTAGGCCGATTTCTACACCGTGTGGCACACTTTCTCTAAATAACTGTTGCCATGATGCTAAATTGAATGCATTCTGAATCAAGGTAGCTCCCGTAACCCCCCCAGCTAATCTCAGCTTCCAGCCTTAAACTCAACCTATGCTAAACTTCAGTGGCTGTTTCTAAATTCTGACAGCACCCACGTGGGATCTGGCCACCACTGGATCATGCTATAGCATCCCCACAATGCGCACCGACTTTGTATGCCGCGCCAGCCGGCTGTATTTGAGCCCTGGCCAGTTTAGATTGACGAGAAATTATAGTTGCTGCCGATTGGATGCCTTTTTCACGTGGGATGTAACCCTGCACTGGTGACAATCGCGAATAGAAAGACGGTCGCTTGAGATGCAGGAACTTTTCAATGGCGTCGGGAATGCGGCACATTCATTACTGAGCTTTTGGTAGTTATAGGTGAATAGCTTTAGAGATAAATACCGGTCAAAATCTACAATTTGCGCAGAGTTTATTGCTAAAATTCCATAATTGCCCTATTGTTTACTCGCTCTGGTCGCAACCATGTTCACATTCAGCGGTTTCGTATCGGCGGCGCTCATGGGCCGCCAGATCGCGGCAGCGGCTGTTCCTTCGCACTCTTCTGCTTGGCCTCCATTGCGATTCACTCCTAAAGGTACTTTTCAAATGACAGTCTTCAACGATTTGCATTTTGGCGAAGCGGAAGACACAGATTGGGGCCCGCTTCAGGACGTGGATACGCTGCTGGTGATGGAAACGGTGCTGGATAAAGAGTCTCCCCAGCTTGTTGTAATTAATGGAGATTTCATCACTGGCGAAAACACCTTCAAGAAAAACTCAACCGATTATGTCGACGAAATTGTCTCGCCTCTGTTGGCTCGCAAGCTTCCCTGGGCATCGACGTATGGCAGTGGGTATTTGCCTGTGACAGACGCGTGCAGACAATCGCTCACCCATTGTAGATCACGACTCAGCCTACAATCTGTCTTCTGCCGACATATACGCGAGAGAAAGGACGTACAGGAACAGCTTAACAGGAAATATGGTGAAAGATAAAAATGCAGGAGTCTCCAATTACTATCTGGAGGTAATGTCCAACGATAAACACGACCCTGCTCCTGCTATGATCCTCTGGTTCTTTGACAGCCGAGGCGGGTAAGTTCCGTGATCTTGGAAACTCACGACTGTCGCCACCTACTAATCTTATATCGAAGAAACTACTATCAAGAAGAAGAAAAAGATGGTTCTGACGTTAGTCGGCCAAACTGGGTTGACGAAAGCGTTGTCGAGTGGTTCGAAGCCACAAGAACCCAGCTGACCAAGCGATACAAGAAGACTCTACCTTCATACGCATTTGTCCATATTCCCGTCGGCGCCATGTATGGTTTTCAGCAAACCGACGGCGTTGACGAGCACAAAGAGCCTGGAATCAACGCGGACAATCCTCTTTCTCAGCAAGGCGTCCAATCTCCACTGTACAACGCCACGACCAGTTTTGAGTACACTGGCCAAGACAAGGCGTTTATGAAGGCGTTGTTAGAAACTGAGAACCTAATGGGCGTCTTTAGTGGCCATGACCACGGCGATGACTGGTGCTTCAAGTGGGGAAAAGATCTCTCATTTTTAGGCTTGACAGGCAACGGCCTTGCCTTCTGCTTTGGTCGTCATACTGGCTATGGGGGCTACGGTTCATGGACACGAGGATCTCGGCAGATCCTTATTGATATCAAGGACCTAGGCAAATCGACCAAGACTTGGACGCGGCTTGAGGATGGCACCACTGTGGGAGCTGTGACGTTGAATTCGACCTTCGGGAAAGACGTCTATCCTGTGGTCCAGTTGACCTATACTAGCGAGGACAACGAGGGAGTTCCATCTAACACTGATTAATGCTTCTTCATTACTTGAACCTTTCTAGCTAATGCACAAAACACAAGTTACAAAACCGGGTATCCCCTCGAAAAGAAGTTTTCCGGGTCGTACTTCTTCTTCAGCTCTCTCAACTTGTTCAGAGTTTCCTTGCCATAAGTGACTTCCCAGTCTGTATTTTTGCTGTGAATCAGATTGGCATACGAAGCTCCCACATAGCCATCTCCCGTTGCTTTGATTGCATCCACTACCTTGGTAGCTATACGAATCTCAGCTTCGTCGCCCTCTTTCGTCCCCGTCAGCTCAACGTGATGGACGTAGGACGGAAAGAGTCTGTGGCGATAGCGTAACTGAAAGCATGAGCCGGGATTTGGTTGGATAGCCTTTCCGTGAGCAACATGGCTGGGGATACCCATGAAGGATTTCGGCTCGTCCCACTGGTCTATCAGAGCTGAAGCTACGCCCTCGGTGATGCCTTTTGCAACAATTCCACGATAGTCAAATCTCCCAGGTTGTATTGTCAATTCGGTCAAGAGAAAGGTAGCAAAGTCCGCTTTATCCACAAACGTCAGTTAATTCGGCACAGTAAGTTGATGGTACTGGACTCACATTCTCCAATTCGGACCACGTTTGCCCCAGGTAGAGACTTGATCTTGTCAAAATAGCTCCATCCCTTTTGTAAATCATCGCCTTCCTTAGCGCACCATGCAAACAAGACATTCATTTCTGGCGTTTCCAAAATATCGTTTCGGAAATAGATGTCGCCTGTAAACTCCTCTGGAAGATTGGGCTCAATGCTGCTAGCCCATTCGGCCAGCACAGCCGGCCAGTCTTTCTTTTGGAACTTTACACTGCCGATTAAAAGATTTGGCGCCGGGTAGGTCTTGATGGTAAACTGTGTCACAACTCCCCAGATGCCATTTCCGGCGCCTCTAAGAGCCCAAAGCAGATCAGGATGGCGATTCTCGTCAACATCAACGATAGACCCATCAGCGAGAACGATGCGTACGCCCAGGATATGATCGACTCCAAGGCCGTGCGTAGCGGCATAAAGGCCATATCCTCCTGCCATTGACCACCCAGCATATCCAAGTCTTGGATGCCACCCCACTGGTGTAAAGGCGCCTTCGCTGTTGAGAGCGCGAGCAAGATCTCCTGCAATGATGCCGCCACCAATAACTGCAGACTTCTTGTCTTCCGATACCTTCACAGAACACAAGCTGCGCATATCAATCATAACTCCCTTGTCTATCCCACGAAAATTCCTTCCCTCCATCTCTGCTCCTCCAGAGCGAATGGCCAGTGGTAACCCTGCTGCCTGAGCTGCTTTCACAGTGGCTTGAACATGAGTCTCGTCCAAGGCGCGAACTACAGCCAACGGTCTAGTGGTGGTGGCTATATTAAATGAGCGGCTAATTGACTCATAAACCGGGTCGGACTTTGTATAGATGATGTGAGGGAATTCATCGTAAAGTGCCAAAAGACCCGGGATTTCTTTGGCAACATCGTCTCGTGTAAGTGACGCTGCGGGGACCTTGGTGTCCGGTAGCTCAGTAACTTTAAACTCCATAGCAGAAGCTGTTTGGAAAACAAAAATGCCGGCTCTAAATGTAGAATAGGTGCAATAAACAGTCTTATTTCTACAAACTAAATTTCAAGCCAAATAAATCAGCAGGTTACGACGTTTATATAGTGAATGGCCCAGGAAGAAACGCCATTCAGACGCATAGTATGCGTAGTCAGCAGCCTTCTCGATTAACTTTTACGATAATATACTTTACAGTATTACATCGCATTTCTGCTTTTTGGGCCATGTCCTTGTGGCGTGTCAACGTCAGCACTAATAGGCGATTCTTGAGCTGAAGGCAGTGCATTGTTGGCGCGTTACCTCAGTTTGTGATGCGGCCGCCGGTAGATGCCGGTAGATAATGGCGCGCATAGTGCTCTATCATACATACCTCTATAAAGAGGAGAGTAGCTAGCTCGAGGCTTTATATACTTTTCTGTTGTCAGAAAACAAGCCACTTGATTAATCTTTTCTTCTGCACTTCACCTACGTATTAAGCATATCTACTTTGCATCTAATTATAACATCACGCGGCGAATGGAATTATATCGGAAAAGTGATCCTGAATGAGGATTAAGTGGAATTGTGATGAAGTAGTACAAGCTACATGTAATCTATTCTAAAATTGTAGCCCCTAGTATATACAGGAACAATAAGCTATCTCGCGTGTCTCGTCTATTTGCGTGTTCTTGAGCACAATCTATATTGCACCTCCACTGCTGTTGGCCTGTACACCCCAATTTCATAGCCAATATCTTACTGTTCGATTCTCGCAATTTCGTAAATACAACCCGGCTTACGGCTCTGCCACAACCTCTTCTTTAGAGTCTGGATCCGCCTGGGCTGGTTTCGCTCCCGCCTGGTCGCTCTTGGCGCGGGCCTTCAAGCTGTGCCATTCCACAAAAACGCTGCCAAAGACGGTTGCCGCAGCTGTCCCAGCCACCAAGTAGAAAACAACCATAATCGCGTCGTTGTAGTCAAGAAGAAGCGTCTGCAGGTCACTCGCTGGAACCAAACCCTTTAGATCCGTGGCGCCAGCGCCAGCCACTTCCTCAGGGTCGATATTTGGAATATTAGAGTGGACCTTCGAAACCAAGTTGCTGAGAAAGATGTTTTGTGCAACTGGCAAGAAGATGGACGAGCCCAAGAAACGAATAAACATGACTAGAGCGGATCCAGTTGCTATGTCCGGCCTGTCTAGAACGGTCTGCACGACGTTCATGGGTTGCTGCGTACCAAAGCCAAGCCCCAGTCCAAAGAGGACCTGGTAGCCGATCCATTTGGAATGGCCAGAGTCGGGTTTAAGCGTCGTTAACAGCCCTCCTCCAATTGGCATCAACACTGAGCTTATAATGAAGAATGGGGTGTAGTAGCCAATTTTCGAAATAATAACTCCAGATCCCATGGAAGAAACAACCGTTGAGAGAATTGTGGGGAGCAACATGAGTCCAGAATTGATAGCGTCAACACCCTTGATTGCCTGGAACCAAATCGGCAGATAATAGATGACAACCATCATGCAAGCGCCGTTCCAGAAACCGAACCACAGGGCTGCTACAACGCTGCGCTGCTTGGCGATGCGAGGAGGGACTGTTGCATCTTCTCCCTTCCATATCTGAGTACCAATGAATATCAAGACAAAGACTCCACAGACGACCAAAAGAGCAACGACCCGACCATTGCTCCAAGCGTACTTACTGCCACCCCATTGCAGAGCCAGAATCAAGCAGATGATGCCTGGGAAAAAGGCCAAGTTGCCAATCGGGTCGAGCTGCTGGATTTTACCGAGCCATGTTTCCGCTCGCGGTTCGAGTTTTTGATTGGGCATACGCAGGATCAAAGTAGTGACAATGAGTGACACTGCACCGATCGGCAGGTTGATATAGAAGCACCATCGCCAAGTCACCTTATCCGTAAAAGTACCTCCAACGACAGGTCCTACGACAGAGGCAAGAGCAAATACAGCTCCGAACATACCTTGGTAGATGGGCCTCTGCTGCAGCGGAATTGTATGGAACAAGACGACCATGATACCAGAAAATATGCCCGAAGCTCCTAAACCAGCGATTGCACGGCCGACAATGAATGCTGTTGAGCTGGGAGCTGCGCCACAGACGGCAGAGCCAACTTCAAAGAGAACAATGCCGATGAGTAAGATTGGTTTTGTAGGATAATATTTGTAGACCTTTCCCATGAGGAGCTGGAAGCTGCACTGGGTGAGTAGATACGCCGAGCCATACCATCCTACGTCGTTGAGAGAATGGAACTCGTCTGTAATTCGAGGAATAGCAGTCGAAATGATGTTTGTGTCCTAAATTTAGAAGAAAAAAATATATAAATTAGCCTTATGTTGGCTCTGTATCTTGCGTTGATCCATTCATACCAGAGTCACCAAGAAGACTGCCAAGTAAAGCGACCCCATGATGATTATTCGCATCCGATTGGTTGGATACTCGTGCGTCTCCATCTTAACGACGCTTGCCTCTGTAGTGGCGGTTGGTGGCTTTTCATCGTCGGAGGCGAGTTGAGACATTGTGATTAACGAATGCAACTTTGGCAATGAAGGAAAAAACGAGAAAACAGATTTTCAACTCTGTAGAAGCCTCGTCTTCTGAGCTTCTTGAACAAACGCAATGCAAAAAGAAAAAAAAAAACGTTGCAGTTATATAAGGGGATCAGGTCCCATAACTCCTTTTGCTGCGGCGCTAGACTAAACCGCGTCTCGGGGCTCAAAATTCAAAAAATTCGCGCCCGAGCCCCGAAATACACCGAAACTCATGAATCCTTTCGTTCAACATGAGTCGAAACAGTCGCTTTACTCCGCAACTCTTTCATTTCGGACTTTAAACTTGTCCTTTAATCCCGAGAAAAGGGAAAAAACCAAACCTTGGCCACGTCACGACAGCAACAGGCGGTTATGGAGCTGCCAAAGAAGCCCAGCAGCGACCTCAAGGGCTACTCCTGCGTCAGCTGCCGGCAGCGCAAGGTCAGATGCGATAGGCGTGCTCCTTGTATGAATTGCACCAAGGCAGAGAAGCAATGCGACTTTATCGCCCCCGTACGCGGAAAGCGGAAAAGAACGAAGCCTCCTCGAGAGACGCTTCATGCCCGGCTGAAACGATATGAAGAAATGCTCAGGGCCTATGGTGCCAAGATTGAACCAAGCGATGGCACTGAGGGGTCTGATTCGGAAGCAGAGTCCCAGTCTCATAATACTCCCGAGTCGAGCGATGGGCCTATGCCAAAAGTCGAGAGGCAGGATCGTGAAGATCCTATACCGCCAAAATTTATCATGAAAGAGGGAACGTCGAGATACTATGACAGGTATGTCGATGACTGATTCGCATCTTACATGGAGATATACTTACCCCTGTGTTAGTGCTCTCTGGTCCAACTTGTCAGCAGATGTAATTTTCATGCCAACCTTTCGTCTCTTGGTTTGACTCAACCGACCTGTTATTGACTTGAATGCCATAGTTCCAACATCCAGAAGCCACCAATTTCAGCGAACCAGCCGAAGAGGATGCCCATCTCCTTGAAGACGGGTTAATGTTCGAGCCTGAGATAGGCGACAAAGTCATGGATCTTACCAAATACCATCTTCCATTGCCGCTAATATCGAAACTAAAGGATGTGTTCCTGGATAGGGTTGATCCTGTGATGAAATTCCTACACCTTCCCACCTTTTGGGCCGCCTTGGAAAATGAGCTGCCAAATCCAGACCGTATACCCAAGAGTTTAGAGGCGCTCATCTTTGCCTTTTATTTAGTCTCCATCTGCGCATTGAAAGAAGACGAAGCCCTGGAGCTATTTGGTGTAGAGTGGCAAGTTCTCCTTTATCGCTATCGAAATGCGACTCGGCAAGCCTTGGTGAATGCGAGATTCTTGTCAACAGCCAACTTGATGACACTTCAGGCATTTTCTATATTCATCGTATGTTCCTTCTGTCAATCGCTTCTTTTCAATCCTGTTTCTTTGTTATTAATGTGGCCCAATAGATATGTGTCAGAAACATTTATCGCTGCGATACCCTCTTCGTCTTATCCGGCGTCGCTATCCGGCTGGCTCGTAAAATGGGCCTCCACCGCGATGGAACATTTCTCGGCCTGCCTCCCTTTGAGACAGAAATGCGAAGGCGGCTTTGGTGGCATATTGCCCACATCGACTTCCGTACAGCCGATGTCATGGGCACCAAGCCATCGCCAGAAATATCCAGTGCTGATACAAAAAAGCCTATCAATGTCGAAGACAGCGCGCTCTACCCGGGCATGGCTGCTCTCCCCGAGGAGTACAACGGCATCACGGGAATATCTCTTTGTATTATTAAATGCGAAATGATTGCGTCTCTGTGCAAATGCGCAGCTACTCGTCCCCTTGATTTGCGCTGGGAGATGCTGTACAGCCCAGACATCTCGCTCGCCACAAAGCGCGGCGTCATCGACGAAGTGGAGGATCACATGGAAAAGAAATATCTGCGGCACTGCGACCCTTTGAATCCGCTTCATACTTTTATGGCCATCATGGTTCGGTCAGCAGTTTGCAAGATGAGGCTCTTTGCGCACAATTTGCGACAATTTGCCCATCGACATCCCATGGCCACACAAAAAGACCATGATATAGCATTTCACAACGCCATGAAGCTTCTGGAATATGCAAACATGATACAAGGAGGCCATATGGGCGTGGATAAGTACCTGTGGCAGATTGGAACGAGCTACTGCTGGAATACCATGCTCTACTTGCTCATGGAAGTCCGGTCCCGCAAAACAGGGCCTGAGATCGACAAGGCGTGGAAACTAATCGGCGTCGTATTCGCGCGCGCTCCTCAAGTATTCTCAGAGTTCACAGGCTCCGTCTATGTGGCGCTGGGCAAATGGACACTCGAAGTTTGGGACTCGTACGTCGAGGCTTCAAAAGCTGAGGGCCTTCCAGAGCCGGTACCTCCCGAATATATTCACGCGATTCGAGACTATCAAAACTCAAAGTTGGAGCCTGTACCCCCCGCCGAGGAGAAAAGGGCTGATCCCAAGCCTGTTGCCTGGCCACCATCCAGCTATGACAAAGCCTCGTATGTGGACTATCTTGATGTGGGATATTCAGAGCCGCATAACTTTCCAAATCTAGCGTCCTTTGATACGGATCCGAACCAGTGGATACAGTGGGAACAACTGGTTGCAGACCAGAGCCACTTTACATAGGCTGGTAGCGTGTATGATTTAGGGGACTGATATCAGCAGTTATCTTCTCCCCCCTTTCTCTCTTGGCCAGACACCGTTTTGGCGTAAATTGTAGCGGTTAATGTGAATAATTAATTTTTGGCATTCTCTCGCGGGATTTCCCGTTTTGCTACTTTACCGTGGTCAGACTTTGTGGTCGCGTGGGGTCTGTCAGCAGTCGATATGAGGCATCATGAACTGTCTGATATTCGCATGCTTTAATCCACCAATTGCTAGTCACGAGTCGTTGCACGTTTCTGTTATAAAAGGGTTGAGGCTTTTGACGTCGCACCACTTTGCGATTTACATTGTATGAAACGGGCTAAAATCAAGCAGTGCGAATAGACTTGATTGTTGCCCTTTCTCGTCGCTGTCGAGATCGTCATGCCTAACAAACTGTTTGTCCTGCGCAGTAATTGGCGCTGATCGAGAACAAGCTGTCCAATGGCCTGGCAACCAACCCTCTTGATAACTCCAATGAGACGAGAATGGCCAGGCAGCGAAGGCGGGGTTTCCTGATATGTAATCGTGCTCGCAAAGGCCGCTATCTAATGGCTTAGTGAGATGCTTGTAAGACGCAGTAGCACCTCAATCAGATATCGACGCCTTTCACGAGCCCCTCTCCCCCTTGATAGCCGCTCGGTTATGATGCTACGAAAATGCATATATCCTGCGAACTCTTACTTCGCGCGTACTAACATGTATGTCTCTTTGTATGCTTGATCCCCGCGGCTTAATGGCGGCCGCCCCGTTCTGTTAGCAAGCCTTAGCAGCAGCTGTTATTAGTCTGCATCTCCACCCCCACATTCTTCATCTGTAGTTGGCCATGATGATAACGACAGCAATACTATCCAGTGAGCAGTGCAGGCAGCCACTCCCCTCAGTGACTGGCCAACATGACTCTACGGAAATAGCGGCATACTTGTGTTGGCGATGCACTTATAAATGTATGTTGAAAGCTGAAAATCAACCAGGATGCAAGCTGGATATGCACACGTTGTGGGCGAATCTGCACTCAAATATAGCATCAAGACGAGGGGCGGTGCCATCGTTGCGCCACGGTTGGCTGGATAAAGTGTGTGCGACTCCAGCTGCTGTGGAACATTCGGGCCGCGCCTCAGAACCAATTCGTGAACGCCTCTGCCGCTACTCGGGATTCGGCACTTCTGTCTCCGCACACACTTCATGCACCTAGACTGGCCATCACAAGACGCCTGGGCCTATTCCAGGCTTGTTCCAGGTCCGCATTGAAAGCCCAGCGTCACCCTGACGGCAAGAGATGGCGCCGGTCGAGTGATGACGAAAAATGAGAGCCATCCCAGAAAACAAGAACCTGCATCAAATCATGCGGCACAATGCAGAGGCAGCCAGTCAGCTGTCTCTGCGCTCGATGCAACGGTAGAGCTGGCCCCCTGACGCGCGTTATCGTGGGAGACGACATGTCGACGATACGCGATAGGTCTGATAAGGCGCCACCAGATGTATGACGATCTGAATGCTATGAGCACTCGAGCTGAAGAAGTGATAATTTTCGAACATCGAGCGTCGGAGCGTTGTATAAATAAACCGGTTTCTCCCCCCGCTCACTAGTAGTGTTGATCTTCGTTGGGTCAAGATACATAAGAAGAGAACCCACCTCCAGCTCTCCTCGCGATATACTTGTATCAACAAATCTCATACATCATTTCATAAACAGGCATCCAATCACCATGGAGGCCATCTTCAATGTCCAGTCAAAGTTCCGCCTCGAGCGCGGCCTGAGCAAGATCAGGGCCATCCGCAACGAAAACTATAAGCGCCACGGCCCCAAGTCCTATGTCTACCTGCTCAATCGCTTCGGCTTTGAGCCTACCAAGCCTGGTCCATACTTTCAGGGCGTCCAATTCCACCAGCGTGGACTTGCCCACCCAGACTTTCATGAGGCCCGCGGCGGTCGCGTCCACAAGAAGAAGCACCTCAGGAAGAAGCTAACTCCAGAGGGCTCCACGGATCCTAACGGAACAGAGACTGGAGAGGTGGGGGCAGAGGACCAGCAAAACGACTCGGAGTATCTCTGCGAGGTGACTATTGGCACGCCTGGACAGACTTTGCTGCTGGACTTTGATACTGGTTCCTCTGATCTTTGGGTGAGTTGAAATGAAACAACAGAAAGATGTATCCTCGGATTTGTGCAGCGTGGCTAACCGATTTTTCTTTCCCTTTAATCAGGTCTTCTCCACTGAGCTGAGCAAGACCATCCAAAAGGGCCACACTGTCTTCAACCCTAAAAGCTCGTCAACCTTCAAGACGCTCACTGGCCAGAAATGGCAAATCTCCTATGGCGACGGCAGCTCAGCATCCGGTGACTGCGGCTCCGACAATGTGACTGTCGGTGGCCTCACCATCAAGAACCAGACCGTGGAGCTCGCATCAACCCTTGCTCAGCAATTCGCACAGGGCACTGGTGATGGTCTTCTCGGCCTCGCTTGGCCATCTATCAACACCGTCACAACCAATGGCCAGTCCACGCCCGCCAACACGCCCGTTGCCAACATGATTACCCAGAACGACATTCCAAGTGAGGCTCAGCTCTTCACCGCGGCTTTCTACAGCGAGCGTGATGCCAACGCTCAGTCCTTTTACACTTTCGGCTACATCGACAGCGATCTCGTCACGGCCTCTGGACAGGAAATTGCCTGGACTGACGTCGACAACTCTCAGGGTTTCTGGATGTTCCCGTCAACCAGCAGCTCCATCAACGGCAAGGCCATCTCTCAGTCCGGCAACAGCGCCATCGCCGATACTGGCACTACCTTGGCCCTCGTCGCAGATGAGGTTTGCGATGCTCTGTACAAGGCTATTCCCGGTGCGAAATACGATGACCAGCAGCAGGGTTACGTCTTCCCCATGAGCACGGATGTGTCCAGCCTCCCTGAATTCAAGGTTTCCGTTGGAGACACGCAGTTTGTGATCCAGCCTGAAGATTTGGCCTTTGCTCCTGCGGATGACAGCAACTGGTACGGAGGAGTCCAGTCCAGGGGAAACAACCCTTTTGACATTCTGGGCGACGTGTTTTTGAAGTCTGTTTATGCGGTTAGTATATCCCTATGCACTCCCATTGGGCCAACAATGATAAAATGCCGATACTAACAAATGAGTGCCAGATTTTCGACCAAGGTAACCAGCGATTTGGTGCCGTTCCCAAGATCCAGGCTACCCAGAACCTGAATTCTTCGTCTAACCAGTAAATGTTTTCATGACTCATGGGGATGCTGAAACAAAAATCCTTCCCAGGCTTTATTCATTTGTTTATCGAGCTGGCCAAGTACTAGATCTCGCAGTTGTATAGTATGATAGAAGCAATAAATTCGTAATGACAAGAATCGAGTCTATTCCAATGTCCAGCTAGTGATTCATAGTGTCATTCGTATGGCGTCTTTTTTCGCCTATCAATGTTTCCGAGCAGGTTGTCCATGTCAGGTTCGATGACAAAAGGGATGGATCAAGCTCGTTGTTGGATGAGAGTGGTGTATAGGCTAAGTTGACCTTGGTTACACACACCGAAATCGAAGCGCCACATGTTGAAGCCAGGAGCCTTGGATTTGGAATTTTGGAATCTGCAGGAATGCCACATTGAGTATTGACAAATAGTATGAAGAAGAGACCAAGGTGTCAGGCAAAGAAATGAGATAAACATAGAACCCTGTGCGACATGCACGCTCCATCGTCGAGCTGATGGACTCAAGGTACCAGGAGCCATGGCCATTAGAAAGACCCTGAACAGGTCCCCCAAAGGATTTAGCTGATGATAGCGTAGCAAGCTACAATCGCATCGTCACGACGCAGCAAATTGAAAAGAACCCATTCCACCGCCGGAGGTATAGCAGGCTCTTCTTGCCCACATCAAATGTTGATGATTGTCTCTGTGGTAGTAGATTCTACTCATTTGATCTGCTCAGGAGGCAAGGGTCGACTATAATCTGGAAGATACACCAACGTCGTCTGGTTGAGTTTGCGGCTCCTAGACATTGGAGCCATTGCAGTAGACTTGCGAGGCATTGGCCAGCCGCCAGCGTCTCGGTAATGCAGCTCCGGATATCATTATTCGGTAACGTCGGTCAATCACGAAGATGTGCCGGGCTGGTCGAGGGCGATAGAATAACTGATCGTGCTGGTTCATGTGCTAACAACAGTCTGAAGTAGAGATGTTGGTGCAATGCATTCAAGCTTGAGAGGACATGTACGGTTGAGACACCTGAGGCAGAGAGAACATTGAAGTTACATGCGAAAGAGCACCTACAATATACAGTGTGTGTACAGCGCAATTACTGTATTCTATCCCGCTATCGCGCTGTGACAGTGGCAGCTAAAAAGCTACGTCACCTACGAGATCGATCAAGTTTATGTTGATCAATGAGATTGACATTGATCTACAAAACAAGCGCTCCATCCAATCTGCTCTTGATCAACAGCCAGATTAATCACAGGCCGAATCCGACCAGCTGGATCAAGGTCAGTCAGTAGATACACAGATCCACCCCCACTAAGCCGCATAGTCTAGCGAGCCTCTATAGGGCTGTTGGGCGCTAGAGTTAAATTCGAAATACAGTAAACACACTATGTATACACTATGCATCTTCAACACTCAACCTGATTTTATCACAGGTGCACTTCATCCGGATAGCTGCATGACATATTCTTTTGGGAGGCTTCAATTATTTGCACGGGCATATTCATACGACAAGCAAATGCTAGCTTAAAATTGCTACGAGCAACCAACAGCCTAAACGAATAGAGGGCATGCTGTTATTCGCTCCTCTGGTTCATTCACAAGGGTTGTCTTCATCACGGCTACCATTGCTTGAGGCTAGTTCTATGTGGCGCTAATCGACATTCGCAGATGTTTTATTCATTGTCATTAAAAGCTTGACTCCACGCGCACAACAGACCTTGGTGTTCTTACATAACCATGCACGATATTTGGGCGCCTCCTAGACTCATGACCGCATCCTCAAACGATAGATCCTCAGCATGGCGGCGGTGGTTCGATATCTGGAACGTACGAGCCTTACCGAGCACAAAGAACCTCCAGGCCGCGTGGACCCCAGGGATTCGAGGCCACGGCCGCCATCCGAGACCCAGTTCAGGGGACGGTGGGACTGCTCCGTGCTGGCAGGGGTCAAAATGGGCGCCACCGTTGAACTGGGTCAGACTCACTGCCAGCTTTGGAGCATCTTGTCCTTCTCGACTTACTGAGAGAAGACTGTCTGAAATGCACACGTTCAGTTTATTAGGCTTTCCCTTTGAAAGCGATATAATCCTAGTATGTATGTTTGTGTTGCTTGTGTCTTGCGTTGACAGCTCTCTGTGGTTTGTGCAGCGAATGATGAACAGCCGCGCAAATGTAGTGCAAAGAACATGAGAAAGGAGTACAGCGGCTTAATTCTCCGGCGGAGATACTTTGTAGGTGACGTCGGGATTTTCCTTGCATTTGCGCGTGTTGAGTCAAAAGTGCGCCGTATAAGTCTCTTCACAAGCTTCATAATATGGCTACTTATCAGTGCCGGGCATCCCCTTCGGGAAAATTTGCGAAAATCCCGAGAGCTAGCTGTTAAAAGTAACCCGCACTCTAACTGGAACAAAGGGGCAGTGACTCTTGGTCTCTATAGGGAAAACCTTTAGCCAGAGGGTGCTGAAGACAGCGAAAATGCGCTCCTGTTTCATGGCCCTGGCTAGGAGCACGCCAGGGTCGGTTATCTTCATATCCAGTATATCGGGGTGTGCTCCACGTGTTCTGGCCGGGCCGTAGTCACGGCGCCAGACTGTGGGGGAACTTGTCAGAAGAAAATACTACAGTAGTTCCAACGGCTTTCCTATTCGTATCAACCATAGGAGTAGTCGTAGCACTAGCAGCTAGCCAATGGCATGTGTATTGGCAGAAAAAAGCCAGCACTACGAAACGTCAGGGTAAAATCTCAAACTCTGGCTTGTTACGACAGTTTCGCCAGCTATGCAGGTTGTTACAATCATCACAGAGGAAAAGCAGTGCGCTCAGTGTTGAGAATCGTTGGGTTTATGGACGTTTATACCATGTTGGTTTGTATTTATTTTTATTAATGTTTTTGGTCATCTCTCAAAAAAATCTACTTTACAAAGAATAATAAGCTGTTATACACATTTTCCACAACTGCTGAAAACAAATGTAGTGAGTCCATGTAGGCACTGTCTTTTCCCATCTTAGGTGTGTCCAACGAGGCCGGCAACGGGAGCGTTGTCGGGGTTGATGTTGGTGTTGGCGAAACCAAGAAGGGAGTTCCAGGTGTTGGCAGTATCAGCGTTCCTGGTGCCAAGAGCAGAGATCTTGGCCTGGGCATCTGCAGCAGCGGCCTTGGCGGCGGCGTTGGCTCCACAGACGTTGGTGAGCTGGTCGTGGATTCGGTTGGTGATGATGTTGGGGTTGAGAGCCTCCTCCTGACCCTTGTTGACAAGGGGGTCGATGGCCTGGAAGGTGAACTCGGTGTCCTTGCGTCCATCGAGACCAGCCTCAAACTTCATAGTGGGAACGCAGAGACCGAAATCAAGACCGGCAATGGTGGACTTGACAAATCCGTCAAAGTTACCGGTGACAGCGTTCTTAACGGCACCAGAGCCGTTGGAGGGAGATGAGCACGCCAGAGTGCTACCACCGCCGGTGCAAGTACCAGCTGCAGCATTGTTGGTGCCAGAAGAAGCAGCAGCTCCAGAAGAAGCAGCAGCGCTAGGAGCAGCAGCAACATTGGAAGCTACGGCAGTCTGAGAAACAAGGGCGGTCTTGGTGATGGTGATCATGGTAGTGGGGATGCCGCATCCATCAGACTGAACTGCAGTAGCAGCCAGAGCAGTAGTCTTTGCCGCGGCAACATTGCCAGCCTGTGAGTTGGATGCTGCACCTGCGGCGGATCCTCCTGAGGCTTGCTGTTTAGAGCCATCCGCGTTGACAATGGTGAAGTTGGAGAATCCCTGCTTGATCATAACCTGAGCCACACTGAGGCCATCAGCTGCGAATGGCGTAGTCTTGGAGGTGGCGGCATTCTTGTTTTCAAGATCTGAGCCAGTCACCGCAGGGTCGATCAGAGGAACGACACCACGGAGCTGGGCAGACTTTGGCAGTGTAGGGTCACCGCAAATGGAAGGGACGCTGACAACAAAGGGGTTGAAGTTTTGCTCAGCAGCAACCAGTCCACGAGCAGCCGCAACAGCAGCGTCACTGGTACCAAGCTGTGTCAGGATAAGATCGGCCTGGGTGAGCTTTCCACAGGGGTTGGCGGCAGCAAGAAGGAACTGGATCGAAGTTCCAGCCAAGGTAGCAGCCTGTCCAGGCTGTCCCAAGTTTGTCAATGCGCCAATGGCTGTGATAGCGCCATTGCCCTGTTCCTGACCGAAACGGGCTTCGGCTGCAACAGCGAGGAGAAGAGACGTTGCGAGTGAGGACTTCATTTTCACTTGTCTGAGGTTTTTGCCGGTTATGGTGTTTTGAAATGAGAGTATAAAAGCAAAAAAGAGTGTAAAAAGTGATTTTACAAAAAGAAGAAAAGGAGGATGAAGAATTAAAAAAACAGAGGCGATCGCACAGCGATGCTTGAGACTCTGAAGAGATGATGAAAAGAAGGGAAAGGTTGAAAGTAGAAGAGAGTGATGATGAACCAGAAACAAGAGAACAAGCAGAGAAACGACTTGTATATATATGAATTTCCAGGTATACTAGATACTATCATAGACCCTGGTTTCAACGGTTGTCAACCGTTTTTGCCTTGGCACAACCGCACCAGTGTCTCGCAGTCCGCGCGGCAAACGGGGGAGCCGCAATCTGCCCCGCTGTTTCAGGCACATCTAGAATTTGGGTCCAGCGTAATAAACATGTTCTTTCGGTATCCGGAAACCTTGTGCTAACCGAGGACTAGCTGGTGGTGCCTGGCAATGTTAAAGTAGAACCATGTACTTTGCATATCAGAAAAATCCCATCACATGTGCCTAGTTCGTGAACTGGCCTTGAAGAGGTACACAACTAAGCTTGACGACGGGGGTGTCCGCCATGTCAAAGTCTCTGCGCACTGACTGCGGCCTTGTGCCCCTGCAGCTTAGAGTAATTAACTAAATCAACCGTATTTCAGAAGTTCTTACAGAAATGCGTACATTTCTTCCTTTAGTTCTGACTCTGTTGGCGCCCATTGCAACTCGACGCGGCTCCAATATCCATGTCATGCGCGCCAATAGAATCGTTTGTCTGAGCGCAACTGATGATTGGCCAACGGCTAGATGAGATGACCATGAAACCGAAATCGTACCAGCCGATATCGTGTTTATCTACGTGAGCCTCGGAAGTAAATTTTGGGACGATCCAAACAATCCTGAAACCAAAGCTCTCCCACGTCCCGTGACAGCGGGCAAAAAGGGAGCACAAGTTTGGCACTTATAAAGCTTATAAAGCTTACAGGATAAAAGCTAATCCCAGTAATCCGGATACTAGCAGCGAGCAATATAGGCTAAATGCGCGCGGGATGTGGATAGCCAGATCCGCATCTTATCCGAGACATGACCTGAGCGTCATACGGGCGAGGAAAAGCATGAAGGATGACGGAATGGTAGATGCAAAATGAGTGGGAAAAAGAAAGGGGCGGTGAAAATAGATGAATCCTTCTCGCTATGTGGACATTACTTGATTGCCAATTTCTTTTGAAATTTGCAGCAATGTATGATGATTATTGAGTGTTATGCTATTGGCAACTTTTTCCTCCTAGGCATCATTGTTATTTTTTTAGGGGAGGTTTTTTTTTTCACTCTCGCTCTTCTAGCTAGTACGTACTGTTGTTACTGCAACGCTGCTAGCTTTCCCGTGGGACATGATTCATGTCTTGGATGCTGACATAAAACCAAATGTCTAGAGATCTTGGTAAGCCAGGAATAGGGATCTCGATCAGAAAGCAGCACAGCATGCACGTTGCCAAAGGAGAGAAGAGAAGAAGAAAATCGAGTTTATTACAAAGAATGCATTAAATTTTACAGAATGTATTAAGATTCCATAGCTTGTTGAATTTATGCGAGCTTTTAGGCTATTTGCATTGCATCTTGCCAAAGTCTGGTGCCACGAGATTTATCAAGTTCCACCCAAAGAAACAAATATGAAAACAAGTAGCCAACCACCACTCAAATACCCTGGATGATGTACCGCAGCACTTCTATTGACTCAAATCTATGCGTATAATCCTTAGCATAACCTTTTATGCTGAATCCCACTGCAGCTTGATCCTCTTATTGGTTCGGTATTAGTTCCGCACTCCTTACCCTGTACTGACGTCTCTGTATCCAAAGTCTTGGACGCGGCTTTTCATTTCACCCCTTCATTTTGCTCCTTATGTGATAACTATTCTTACATCTTAACCTGGAGATTTTGTCACAGCTTCAATGCCGTCCCATGAAAGAGATGGAGCCAAAGCTGCTGTCAACCTCTCCTCCTCGGGTGCATCTCCAGCCACTAGCACAAGATGAAGTAATCTGGGGTAGCACAGCTAGATGACCCTGTTTAGGACTAGCCACGTGTATAAGAAGGTTGCATTTTCTTCCATGTGGGGGTAGACAATTACCACCGACCGTCGTATTTTACGCAGCAACTAGCAAGCGCTCAAAGTCCATCGTTCAGCTTCCGCTATCAACTGCAGGCCAGGTAGCGTGTACCCGCCAATTTGTGGATGATCAGTATGGAGCCGACAGACGAGAATTCTATTAATAGTAAGAAGCGAAAGCGCTCTACGCATCTTCCCTCCCACACGAGGATCCTGGCCGCCTGCGACGCATGCCGGGTTAGCAAGACGCGGTGCGATTCTGGTCGTCCAACGTGCGCAAAGTGCGCGGAACGTGGTGTGCCCTGTCACTACCCAGACAAGGATCCCTTTTCAATGTAAGACATAGTTTGGCCTCTCGAGGAAGACGTCTATGAGACACTAATTATGCTGTCTCTAGATTCGAGACATGGGGCAAGAAAATCTTGACAGCGGTTGAAGAGCAGGGACGCCTCCTGTCAAGTTTAACGGGGGGCGGTAGGAATGGCCTCCCACCGCGCTCTGACCAGCTGTTGCGCCCATTAGACATGGATGGAGACAGCCTCGAGACGCTGTCGCGAAAAGACACTCCATGGACGCCAATCACTGGCTCAGACATGATCCTCAACTGGTCTGTATTTCCGCAGGAGAAGCCGGTCGGCACGTTTCCCGCTTCAGAGTATGCGGAAAAGGCGAAGCCGTCTAATCTTGGTAGGTGCAATCTCTTTATAAATGAAGCAAGGATAATGAACAGAAGCCGTGCCAAGTATACTGACTGAAGACTTATACGTGAAAAGAGGTCTCAAATCCGTCACCGGAACGCATGTTTGAACTCCGAGACATCTACATGACCAAGATTCAAGGCAAAAACCCAATTGTCGATGCTGACCAGCTGGACGCTCACATTAAATACGTATTGGAAAACGGCTTTGGCTGGTCTACCACTTCGTGCCTTGTGCTATTAGTGTTTGCGCTGGCATCAGCCTGGGGCAATTATCCTGACGATGAGCGGCGAACGATAGAATCCGACGAGGAACTGGACCTTTATCCAAGGCAGCGCGTCACAATGGCTGTGCCCGACCATCGCATGAGAGAGTCTCTCATGTACATCACAATGGCGCAGAAACGAATGTCGACGGCGTACTTGGACGATTCGCTGCTCGGCGTGGTATGTTTTTGTCTCTTTGGGTACGTATCATTCTTATTACCGGGCACCCGGGAGTGGCTCTTTGCTGATGGTTGATGCCAGGATGTGGTATCAGTACAACATTGAGCCTATCCCTGGGTGGAAGATGTTTCGAACGGCTTCCATGATGTGGGAAGCATACAATCTTAAGCATTCCGACGGAAAGACTCGGCGACCAAAGCAAGAGGAGAGTATGTTATACGGCATACCTATTCATTGCATGGTGGGTTACTGACAAGTTCCAAATGATTCAGGTCTTGAACAACGATTATACTGGACGTGTCTAAAGTCTGAGTGGTATGACCCCATGATCCTATGATGGTGGATTCAGGCCAGTTTAATGCTCACAATGTTTTATCAGCGAGGTACGGCACGAACTCAATGGTCTTCCTACTTGCACGTTACAAGAATCATCATTTCCTTACTCGCTTCCTACTTTCCCAACGATTGAAAGCTTCAGCCCCATGGATCCACACCAAGAGGCATCCATCATCCAGTCCACCACAAGGTCTTACTACTACTATCTTGCCGAGATATCTCTGCGCCGCCTCCTAAATCGCACCCGCAGCGCTGCCGCCATATTATCGCCAAACGTCGACTCACTTACCGCCTCTCAGCTCGCCGACACACTCCAGAAGCTCGAGGGCCAGTTACAGCAGTGGCTAGACTGTCTGCCTTCAGCGCTCCAGTTCAACATACCACCCGACTCACGGCCGCCGCCAGACGAGCCCGAGCTGGTCAAACTGATGCGTGAGCGGTACGCAGAGGTTAGAGAACTTCTCTGCCGCGCTTACTTGTACATGTGTCTCCACGGCGGCATGCGGCTTACCCGATCTCAGGCCGAAACCTTTGGCGCACACGCGTCATTAGGGTTAAGGCTGAGTATCTACCGGATTCAGACAGAGAATGCCTTCTTCCGCCATCCTGGATCCTGGGGAGCTTGTCGCGTGCGGTTCAACCATGCTCTGTGTCTTATTGCCGCTTACCGAGGTAAACAAGCTGGCATTGAGTCTGCAGCGCATGTTGTCGTGCCACCGTTGTGGCGAGAGTGTGTGGGTCTTGTTCAGGAGAGGTTGCATATATGGAGCGATCAAGGAGGGGGTATCAGGGAGCTTGGAACGGTGTTGGATTGGCTGATGGAACAGTAAGGCATTGCATCTGAGAATGGAGTACGGCTGCAGCAAAAGTGGAATCTTTGCATATACTCTTGGCTCAAAACTAATGAATTCAAGACCCACACTTCAAAGTAATATTGTAATACAATCTTCTATTATAAGAACCCTTATTCTATCAATGTAACCCTAAATCTATCCGGCCATTATGCCCTGCATCCTGCAGATTATTGTTTTCTTATTAGTCTATTATTATGTCTACAAACCAAGCCAGAATCGAGTCTCGGGCACAACCAACTTCCCCTTGCCCAAGATCTCCTGGCTCGACGTTCCGATTAAGACGTCGTAAGTTCCCTTCTCGCTCTTCCACATGCTCTCAATCTCGTCCCAGAAGCTGGTGGCATACTGGTCTATGGAAATCTGCACCTCCTTCTCTTCGCCTGCTTCTAGGAATACCTTTTCAAATCCGTGCAATTCTTTCGTTGGTCTGTGTGTTGGAGAGTTGGGGGCTGAAATATATAGCTGGAGGACTTGCGCGCCGGCAACCTTGCCAGTGTTTTTGATCTTTACTGCCGCTACACTGGGATGACCTGGCCGGAGCACCTCGGGAATTGTCTTGACTACAGAATCTGAAAGCTCGAAGGTCGTATAAGAGAGTCCATGCCTGCAACAGAGATATCGGTTAGTAATAGAACTTGTAAAAGCAGCCTTGCAATCTTACCCGAATGGAAACAAGACCTCTCTCTCAGTCTTCTCGTAGAACTTGTAGCCAACAAACACATCCTCTCCATACAAAACTCGGCCGCCGACACTGGCATAGTTGAGATATGCCGGATTGTGCTTCACATCGATTGGCCAGGAGAGAGGCAGCTTCCCAGAAGGACTAACTGAGCCAAAGATGACATCAGATATTCCGTGGCCAGTCTCGTTGCCTCCATACCATGCTTGAATGATGGCTCTTGCTTTGTGTGCCCAGGGCATGGTGACTGGAGTTCCCGATTGGTTGACAACAACTGCGTTTGGTGCAGCGTCGAGAACTTGCGAGATCATATCGTCGACGCCAGGTGGCAAGTCCATATGTGGACGATCAAACCCCTCAGACTCCCACTCGCCACTCAGTCCCGTGCAGATGATGGTATAATCTGCCTCTGATGCTGCCTGGACGGCCCGCGCAATCATCTCCTGAGGACTTCCCCTCAGACAAGCACCAAGGTGGACGGCTCCACCTCCAAAGTTGACCATGCCTGTGGTTTCCATCTTGGTGGTGTTGGCGTTTCCAAACTCAAGCCGCAGCTTATATGTTTTGCCGCCTACTAGCTCCTTGGATCCAATCTTCTCCGTGGTTCCCTTGCCAAAGAAGGCTGTTCCTCGGGTCTGGTGCGTGGTGTTTTCAATGAGAAGTTCATCGTCGATATATAGATCTGCGGTGCCGAAAACGCTGAGACCAAAGTCCCATGTGCCGGTTGCGGTTGGAATAAAGTCTCCGAGTAAAGTACCCCAGAACATGCCCCTGTTGAGTGTTGGGATGGCGTTGTAATCCATAAGCTGGAAAGAGGTCGAAGAAACGTTCTCTGTGCCGAGAAGCTGTCTATCGACGAGAGTGATAGGATCGTTGTAGAATTTGATTACCGCGTTGTGTATCATTGCTTCGATGACAGGAAGCATTTGGTGTGCGTAAGCACCCACCTCGTGAGTGATGGAGGCGTCTGGCATGGCTTCTGCAACAGCATCATATAGGGATACTGAATAATAGGGCAATAATGAAGCGCTGCCGCCTCCAGAGATGGCTGGCAATCGTACGTGGGAACCAATGAGGGCTATCTTGCCCTTTGTTTTGGGTAGGGGTAATAGAGAATTGTCGTTCTTGAGAAGCACAATACTGCTGCTGCAAACCCGGCGGTTCAAGGCGCGGTCCTCTGCAAAGTCGCGTCCTCTCTCTACCTCTGAGACTTTGAGCTCACCGGCTTTTTGGGCAAATTTTAGCACCCTTCGAGCCCTGTCATCGATGGTAGACATTTTGAGTAGACGTGCCTGTAGAGCCGATTCGATGTATTTACCGCGATATCTTGAGACACCAGGCATCTCAAGATCAAGACCAGCCTTTATGGCGTCGATGGTCGTATAGGTTCCGTACCAGTCGCTAACGATGAGCGGATCCCACTTCCACTCTGATCGAATGATTCCTTGAAGCAGCTCTTCACTATCGGCGACGTGACCGCCGTTGACCTTGTTGTAGGAAGTCATCATGGCGCCCGGCTTGGCATCTCGGGCCACAATCTGAAAGGGCCGCAGATATACCTCTCGGAAAGCCCGTTGGGTAATGAGACAGTCTACTGCTCGTCTCTCATGCTCTTGGTCGTTGCCTACAAAGTGCTTCACGCAAGAAGTGACTCCTGTACTCTCGCAACCAAGAATCATAGACGCAGCAAGAATACCGGAAAGGTGAGGGTCTTCCGAAAAAGACTCAAAGCCACGACCACCCAGCGGCGATCTGGGTGTGTTGATCGTAGGGCCCAGCCAGCAATGTGCGCCTTTGGCAATGCATTCATCTCCCAAGAGCTTTCCGGCTCTCTTCAATAGCGGCTTGTCCCAAGTGGCTGCCAGTGCTGTCCCGCATGGTAAGCAGGCAGCAGGCACTCCGGCAAAGAACTTTGTGCCGCGGATGCCATTTGGGCCATCAGTAAAGCGGATGGATGGCACGTTATGCTTTGGGATGGGATATGTGTGCCAGAAGTCAATGCCTACTCCCAAATTAGTAAATAGGATTCGCTAGGTCGAGACTTTGGGACTGACCAGAAAGGAGCGCGATCTTCTCATTTTGTGTTAGCTGAGACAAGACAGTCTCTACGTCGAAATTCATTTTCGCTTCTGGTTGCCACTCGCCCATGATGGGATTGTTAGATTGTGTATCTTGTCTATGGACCGCGGAACACAACAGCACGGGAGCCGGATAGAAAAGGACAAATAAAGACGAGAGAAAAATACGGTTGTTATAACTCTTATTACTCTCGGGACATTTTGGGTATCCAGTTTAATAGACCGTTTAAACTGGGAACCGCGGACGCTCCCCATGAAGGGGCGGGCCATTGTGGCCCCAAGGCTAACTAACAACGTGAAAACAGCCATACGGAGAAAACCAATTTATGCTCAAGTACGGAGAAATGCCAACCAAAGCTTACCGACTTTAAGCTGATTGTGGGGTTACGACCTTAAAGCCTCGCCATCGACTGCAAATAGCTTCGGGGAGTCTCCCCGAAAGATACCCCAGACTCTCTCCGCGATTTTGAGGGGAAGAAAAGACTAGCGGGCTACCAAACCCTTGGCGCAACTCGCACCAGGCTAGCTCGTCTTGGCAAAATCATGACTGGTGGATAGTTCGATATTTTGCCAGAAATTGGTCATGGGCTCACTTTCGTGGCGGTTGTCCAGAACCAGAGTCTCAGATAAAAGGGAGCATGAATTCTCGTGAAAATTTTCCTGGCCGCCAACTCCATCAATCAACCTGTTCATTATAGCACGAGCAGGCACCATGGGTTTCCTTAAGCCTGATACCAAAGCCACGGGGGCTTCAGAGCCCATTGTGACCATCATTGCGAATGAGGACAAAGTAGGGTGGTATAGGAAGCCAAACCTGAGATATCTCTACTTGATCCTCTTTCCAGCATGTATGGGAATTGAGCTCACGTCTGGCTTCGATTCCCAGATGATCAATGCTCTTCAGATTGTCCCTTCGTGGGTATCTTGTACGAGCCACTTCTCCATGCATCTGCTAGGCTAGCATGCTGACCGACATGAAGACTTTGATAACCCACAGGGATCTCTCAAGGGTATCATTGCAGCAGCTTATTCTCTTGGAGCAATTCTGTCTCTGCCTTTTATCCCAATGGTCAACGACAAATTTGGTAGACGTTGGTCTATTGTGGGAGGCTCGGTTATCATGATCATAGGAGCACTGATCCAAGGATTTTCTCAGCACGGTAAGTCGATTTTTGGGCGTAACTTGGCATATATGTCATCTGATAACCCTTGGGAATAGTTGCCATGTATATTGTCGCTCGAATCATCCTCGGCTTTGGAATTCCAACTTGTATCGTGTCCGGCTCATCTTTGATCGGCGAACTCAGCTATCCGAAAGAGCGAGCGATTCTCACCTCCTTATTCAACGTTTCATACTTTATCGGACAGATCGTTGCAGCTGGCATTACTTTCGGCACAAACAGCATTCCCAGCAACTGGGGATGGCGTATACCTTCTTTACTGCAGATGTGCCCATCTGTTCTACAGATTGTGTTCGTCTTCCTTTTGCCCGAAAGCCCTCGCTGGCTTGTTACAAAAGGCCGTAGGGAGGAAGCCAACGATATTCTTGTCAAGTATCACGCTGAGGGCGACCGGAACTCTGAATTTGTCCAAGCAGAGATGGCACAGATTGAAGCCACAATTGAGCTTGAAGTGCGATCATCCAAGAAGAGTTGGCTCGCCCTCGTCGAGACAGCAGGTATGAGGCGACGAACGCTGATCTCATCGTTCCTCGGCTTGTTTACTCAGTGGTCTGGCAATACTCTCATCTCGTATTACCTGGGTGATCTCCTTGCAATGATTGGGCACACAGACTCTGTCTTTAAGCAGAAAATCAACGTCGCCATAGCCTGCTGGTCGCTGTTCGCAGGTGTTACTGTGTCTCTGCTCGTCAACCGCTTCAACCGTCGAACCATGTACCTTACATGCACGATCAGCTTACTCGTGGTATATATCTCCTGGACTATATCTATGCAGCAGAGCATCAAGGCCCTCAATCTTGGTATCAATAACAAAGCTGCGGGTGCAGCCACAATCTTCTTCATCTTTGCATACCAGCCTTGTTATAACATCGGATACAACGCACTCACATACACATACATGGTTGAGTTGTGGCCATACGTCGAGCGGTCTCGTGGAATCTCATTATTCCAGCTGTTTGGGCGACTCGCTTCATTTTTCGCCACTTTTGTGAATCCAATTGGCTTGCAAAATATCAGCTGGAGGTGGCTGATTGTCTATTGCTGCTGGTTGGCATTTGAGATTGTTTTTGTCTGGTTCTTGTTCCCCGAGACAGCAGGTCGCACCTTGGAAGAGCTGACCTTTTGTAAGTCTAACCCGCAGTCTCCATCTACACCCTTTGTCTTTGTCTTGTCTTACTAATAGTTTCTTTTGCAGTGTTTGAAGATAAAACCCTGGCAGACCAGGCAGTCATGGCGGTCGAGAAAGCCGTGCACCATGAGGATATGGATGGTGCAAAAGCCATCGAACTTGGGGAGGTGCAGCAAATTGAAAAGACTGCAAGCAATGTGGCTGCACACAGCGTCAATGTATAGGGAGAGAATAGCGTGGATTATAGTTGAAGATGACTATGAGAATGTTGAGCGGGACAATGTCCATACTGATTTGCATTCAGAGTTTGTAATAATTAATTTAATAAAACGACACTTCATGAAGTTATAACTAAGCTATTAATAAGTCATTTGTTAATTTTCAAAGCACATAATGCGCCCAAGATAGGATTGAAGCCTCTTTGAAACAAAAATTGCGATATCATATCCATCGGAATTACGGGCCTTTAGTCATCTCTTCGGTGAGACTAAGCTGGCAACTCCACAACAGCAAACCAGGTCATTCTCGTCACATTCACTTCCACGCTATAGCCGGCCACTCGCAAAAACTTGCTACCAGTCGCTAGATGATAGTTCCAGAACGCCATCGCCCTCCTCTGCTTAACTTAGGACGCCTTTTTTATGTTCCTCCCGCACGGTGATATGTCTTCAGCTTTACGATTGAATTCGCGCCACAACCTTATCTCGGGTAATCCTTTCTGGACTCGCGAAAAGTTTCTACGAACCTGTCTTTCTTATTAATGCATCTTTTAATATTGTCACGAGATGAATGTGGTATAGAAAGAATTATAAGATGCCAAGAGGGTTGAAATTACGAGAAACGTGGAAATAATGTATTTATAATCGCCCAAGGGGCAGCATCGCCGTGATGGAAGTATATATAACCTATAATCCATCAATGAAAGGAGATTTAGCATGTGGTAGCTTATCATGGGACCATAAAGCATCATTGTATCAATCTTTCTTCACTTACTTTCTAAATCCCTGGCGCATTCGCAAAATATTAAAATAAAAATGGAACTTCACCTGACTCCCTACGCTGCCCTTACAGCCGCCCTTGAGCGTCTAAATTATAGCGGCAAGACAATCTTAATCACAGGAGGCGGCCATGGCATGGGCATCGACATGTGCCGATCATTTGCTGCCAGGAAGTCTTCTCACATCATTATTGTGGGTCGTAACGAGACTCGGATCAAGGCCAGCGCTGAGAAGCTCACTGCAGAGTTTCCTGCGACTCGCTTCACGGCCATCGCCGCGGACATCTCGTCTAGAAATGATGTCAAAAGGCTCTTTGAGGGCCTTTTGGACTCCCCTGACGTTCTCGTCAACAACGCTGGATACATGCCAGTTCCCGAAAAGTTCCAAGATGCTGATATTGATGAGTGGTGGTCTGGCTATACAATCAATGTCTTTGGTACGGCTCTTGTGACTCAGACCTACCTCAAACACCGGGAGACAAAAGCCTCTAAAACCGGCCCTGGGGTCATCATTACTCTGAATACCATCGCCGCTTACTCGTTTGATATGCCTTCTCTCAGCGCTTATGGCTCAAGCAAGGCTGCCCTTGCTCGCTGGCTAGAAATTGCTTCCCACGACGTTCCACAGGAAGTTGCTCGATTCATCTCCGTTCATCCCGGCGCTGTGGCCACTGATATGGGCCATAAAGCTGGTATAATAGATACACTGGCTGTCACCGAGGCTGCCCTGACCGGCGATTTTACCGCTTGGTTAGCTTCTGATGAGGCCAGCTTCTTAGCTGGGCGTTTTGTCTGGGCCAACTGGGATTGCGAGCAGCTTATCAATCGGAAGCAAGAGATCCTGAAGGAGAATCTATTTCGAACTGCACTTACTGGTGTCGATTCCAGTCCTTTCGTGTAAATAGTTTGTGTCCTGACGAGATTTGCCGTTTAGGCGATATATAGAGCTGTGTAGATTTTTGTTAATACTAGGTTTGCGTTGGAACGTTTTTGTTGTGAGTTTAATACATTATTAGATAGCTCTTGAACCATAAAATGTATATCAGCAGCACAAATGCAGTATGTGTTCTCAATGTGGGCAGCTCTGGTTGATTTAGGTACAACCAACCATTTATATTCTGTGGTTTTACTTCAAAACATACATGAATCACGCGTATATAATCCTGCCGCTGTAAAAGAATTGATTGTCGCCCAATGCGTGCCAACCGGACTTTATTCATGAGATACTTAACACCGGGAACGTTATCGGCGTTAGGGCCCATTATTTCTTTTGGTTGACATAGCTCGCACTATCTCCGCATTTAGTGAAGTGATGCTATACTATCTATGAATCGTGGATAAAAAAGATGTTCTAACATAAAATAATGGTTTTTCTTTTTTCTTTTTTATAACTATATTTGCCAATATCGTATCATACAGTGACACTATCTATGCAAAGCAAGATGCGTGAATATAACACCAACACCACAGGCGATGATCTCCTAAAGGATCTTTCTGGAGAAATTAAGGGCAAGGTTATACTTACAACCGGTGTCTCTCCTGGTACCTTGGGGGGTTTCTTTGTGGAGACAATTGCCAAAGCTCAACCTTCAACATTGATTCTTGCTGGTCGCAGCGAAGAGAGGACACAAAAGACGGCCAGTGTAATCCAAGCAGCCCATCCTAATATCAAGGTCTATACACTTCAGCTCAATCTTAGCTCTTTAGCTGCTGTTCGAGAAGCCGCCGCCACTGTTAACTCTTGGCAACACACCCCTGTTATTGATGTTATTGTAAACAATGCTGGGTTAATGGCGACCGATTTCTCTCTCACAGTCGATGGATACGAGACCCAGTTTGCAAGCAATCATTTAGGTCATTTTTTATTTACGAATCTTGTTATGGACAAGCTCTTAGCCTCGAAATCTCCTCGTGTTGTTAACATCTCCAGCGATGGTCATCGTCTTAGTCCCATCCGATGGGCTGACAATAACTTTAGTGTTCGTACATGTCCATACTACCATTAGAGCAACGGCTGACCCGCTTGACTCTCTAGAATGGCGAAACATACAACCGATGGCGCGCATACGGCCAATCAAAAACAGCAAACATGTTGATGGCGATTTCTTTGGCGGAGAAATTAGGACCTAAACACGGGTTAACAGCTTTCAGCCTCCACCCAGGTGTTATAAGCACGAGTTTGGGCGCGCATCTTGACTTTTCGGTCGAAATGGCTGAGTTAGGTATTGTTCTCTTTAGCGATTTATTGCATTTACGTTGCGCCATCTAACACCTTATCGTAGCGGCCGTCGATAAGTCCTTGGGAAACGCTGAGGGATGGGCGGACTTTAAGTGGAAAACCCCGGAACGAGGAGTGGCGACCCATATCTATGCAGCGTTTGAACCTGGCCTGAAAGGTATCTACCTTTGTTATCTCGATCTTGAAGTTTCCGGATGGTTGCTAACAGTGCTTATTAGAGCGAAACGGCGCGTACTTGGAAGATTCACATGTCGCGGATCCATATACAGATACCGTCAAGCCATGGGCTACAAGCAGTATAGAGGCTGATCGTCTTTGGAAACTAAGCGAAAAGCTTGTTGGCCAGGAGTTTCAATACTGAATTGAGAACTAGAGATTTTGCATTGATTTAAATACTTGACTCGGAACTTAATAACCTTTAATGTTTATGTAACATTTGCGCGGCCGAGTGTGGTAGGAATTAAAACACAAATCAACTTCTTTTAAAAGATTGCATCATACATTCCATTGTGATCAATTTTTGCGATGTAAATAGAACATCAAAATAATGTATCTTCGTTAAAAACTGAATTTTTGTGAGGTTTAGAGAGGTGCGTCTATAATTTTGGCACACTGCTGTGGTTCATTTCATCGCCCATCATCATCAGGCCGCGCAGGCCACTCTTTTTGCTGATAGAATTTATATACAAGGCGTACTCGACAATCCAACCAAAATAATTACTGAGCATTCCATGCAATCGCCAGAGAAACAGCCTGAGTGCTTGTGTAAACAGTGCCCTGAGCTGTTCCAGTTGGAGCTACGGTTGCATAAAAGTTGGCCGATCCCTGGAAAGTCAAGTGCGTGCCATCGTAAGCAAAGCTGCTTGCAGAGACAGAGCTGCCGCAGCTAAAGGAGGAGTCGCTCAAAACGCCACACTTTCCTTTGCTTGAGCTGAGTGAAAAGGTAGTGCCGTCAGAATTTGGGGTAGCAGTGTAGGTAGCTGGGGTACCGCCGGCGCGATACCATGCTCCACTGCTGATCAAGAAGCCATCGCCAGTCGTGCTGGAGGTATCAACATACAGGTATCCTTTACCTGACAGAACTCCTGCTCCGCCGGTAGATACCGGGCCAGTGCTCTTTGTGCTTGTGGCAGAAACCGTCTTGGATGTCGATGAAACTGTACCGGTACCAGATTTCGGCAGATATTTGATGCCGGTCTTGGGGCAAGTAGAGGCAGAGCCGACAGGGTCAACAGGAGTAAAGGTGCCGCTTTGAACAGAGCCTCGGACGTTGAACTGATACCAAAGCTCATCAAGCTCGCCATTGCTGCAGTTGATGATGACGTTGTGGCCGTGATGCGCAGTGAGGGCAGCTTGGATCGCAGCCAGGGTATAGGTAGCGGTTTTTGAAGGCACAATTCCAGCTGCAGCAAGCCAATCATAAGAAGGAAGGCTTTGGAACAAGCTCACAGTTCGCGTGAAGAAATCGGGCACTTCTTGAGTAGGCTGATAGTTGGTGTAGCACTCAGGGTTGAGCGTGCTGATGCATGTAGCGTGCTTGCCAAATTCGTGCTCCCAAAAGGTCTCATCATTGCCTCCGTTATCTTTCCAATACGTTTGCATAAATGAAAGCGTGGATGGGGCTGATTTGGCCAAAATTGCTGTTATGTTGGTGTACTCTCTCGAAGTATCGCAAAACTGCTGAAAAGTTCCATCACAGTTGTCTGGCCTATTTAAGAGGTTAGTAAAACAGCCAACGGGCGCATTAATCGTGTTAATAAGGGCGGTTTACCAAAGGCCGTGGACAGTCCACGAGTTACTAGGGCCGGTGGAAGGATTGGTGTCCCAAAATTGTGTCTGAAGAAGCTGACCACCCGGATAATTGAAGCAGCAAGTATTGGCGACCGCGGTGGTATTCTGACAACTCAGTGGTAGGTTAGTTGGACATGACACGGAGGACGCCGCTGCAGATCCAGCAGCACAGGCGGCACCAAAGAGCAGAGACCGCAACGCCATTTTGTCCAAGGATAACTATGAGTTTGGCAAAAGGTATTTCTTCCTCAGACTGAAGTAATTCTCAACTTCAGCATGACTTGCCCCTCTTATACTCTGTAGAGCCAGAGCTGAAAGATTTTCTGAGAAATAGCCTGGCCCGCATTTGCTATCTATGGAACGCTGATATCTGCATTCCACACCGATATTGTGTATTGTGCCACGAGGTCAGCGGCGTTCTCCACACATCGGCGTTTCCAGCTTCCTCATGCAGGCTAGCCAGATGAATCAAGATGGAAATTTTAAGTGGTCGCTTTTGCTATCTTCCGGCATAGGGCTTTGTTTCAAGTGTTTCTTGCCTCCAGCACAGCGCTTGCACTAACTAGTCTAAGCAAATCATTTAGCACACGTGGCTCATTGGTCGGATGTGGCTGCAGACGATTAAAAAGTACCCGATAAAGGCCGGAACAATCGCCCAAAGAAGCATCTCAGAGAGCAGCTATATTGCAGAGCTAGAGCGTTATAGTAAAGTGTAAGACATGTCTAACGAAGTCGAAAAGAGAGATTTCGTAAGCTGTGGTTGAAGGGAGTTTCTGCAAACGTTTATGAGGCGATCTGGGTTTGCACCTGTCCGATACGAAGTCAACTGTGTAGGAGAAATCTTGGATTTGCCTCGAGTTTTTAGCCTTAATTATAAGCTTGATCTACAAAGATAGATGTGTGATACTATTTTAGATCAATCTCATTTACAGAGGGTCAGAACAGCCACTTTGCTATCAAATCTAAACTGTCCATCGTGGATTTTAATCCATCGCGCGAGTTTGCCAAAAAAGGCAGCTGTACGGGTTTGAGCCAGACAACGGCCGCAAAGCGCAATGCTCTAAATATTAGTAGATTGGTTCAGCATATGCGGCCACATATGTTCCTTACGATTTTAAGCTTCGGCCCTACTATAAAGACGTATAAAAGACAAATGCTCAAAGCCGAACACACATTTCATAATACAACTCTGATGCTTGAAGATTTAACTTGGACATGGACAGGATCTCGTAGATTTGCGCGCATTTGTTGGGTTCTCAGCCTAAGATAGCACAACATTGGATACATTTGGCTAATTGGATAAAATAGTCCAACTATCTGCGACAGAATATACAAGAGAGAATCCATGCAAGATTTGGCAATGCGCGCCATTTATTAAAGATTAACAAATATTATTTAATTATTCGCTGCTATAGTAGGATGAATAACATCGCATGCTTGTCCCCCGTTGCATAACATGTCTATTATTGATGTCGCAATCAATGTTTTGGGATCCCAGTCTTAGTATTCAAGGAAATCGAGAAAAGACTTTAGCTCGGCATTGAACCGGGCAGGCTGGTCTCTGAAGGACCAATGACCGGCGCCTGGAATCGTGACTAGTCTGATTCCATAGTCAAACCAAGCCTCCAGGCCATTGAGCATAGCCGGGCTAAAGTATGGATCAAGCTCTCCCCAGATAATGCTGCTAGGGACTGTTTGAGTCAAGCCCCCTGTGCTGAGGTTTTTCCCATACGGAGGGGCAGGAAAGTTTTCGTTGTAAAAGTCGAGCATCCCATAGAGAGGGGATTTTTGCATGTAGTCTGCAATCTCGCCGCGATATGTTTCGTTCAAGATATGCTGGACTATGGTGGAAATATTCTTTGGTTGGCCTGGCTGGTATGCGTAATATGGTATCGTGTATTCCGATAGCTGTTGCTGGTAGCTGTCGAACTCAATCAACGGGAGGAAAACAGGGATGATTGGCGTATTAACCATGACTAGTCCCTTCAACATGTCCGAATGTGCCGAGGCAAACTTTTGCACGACGACGCCTCCAACGTCGTGTCCCACAATGACAGCCGATCCTTTGCCAGTTGC
Organism: Trichoderma hamatum GD12; assembly: GCA_000331835.2. Taxonomy (NCBI): domain Eukaryota; kingdom Fungi; phylum Ascomycota; class Sordariomycetes; order Hypocreales; family Hypocreaceae; genus Trichoderma; species Trichoderma hamatum. The sequence goes on from KQ479145.1 coordinate 280,216, forward strand.
TTTTATCACCGCCAACATGTCGGAAACATAGGCGGCTGCAGCATAATCTCCCTTCTCTGGCGGGACATCGCTGGGTGGATATCCGCGCAGTGTGGGAGTCACAACCGTGTATTTCTTTGCGAATTCTTGGATCTGGAAAGTATTCCAAGTCGTTTCTCTGTCTGGAAAACCGTGTTGTAAAATGAGAAGAGGTCCAGAACCGTATGATCGGTAATGGATCCTCACGCCATCGTTGTCCACGAAATCTTCGCGGCCGTGAATGCGCTCGTTTGCCACTGAAGCAATGTTAGTGCTGCGGGCGTATGCTCCCCCCAACGCCAGACCTATTCAAACATGGTAATTAGCTACAATTACACATAGGTTAATGGGTACGACATACAAGCCAGTATATATTTTCCAGCGGTTATCATCGTGCAGTTGGGCGCTTGGTATGGACGATTTTAATCATGAAGCTGGAAAAGGCGGACAATCCTGGTTTGGGTTGCGCAAGGTACGTTGGGTAATGTAAAAGCTCCAAACTACAATTCAAAGTGAAGAGTGTTGTATCTATCAGACATTAGACAAATTTAGGGTAGGATGGAATATAAATAGATACGGCCGTATCAAAATTTTCGTTTCGTAGCAGCGTCCCATTACTTGAGATGGGTATTGTATTTGGAATCATGGTCGTGCGCAGTCGGTGTGCAACTTGACAACTTCAAGTAGAGACGTAATTATGAATTAGGTGGATTAATGACTTTATCAACTGGTGGACCACGACTCAGGAGCTGATGGGTGGAACAGTGGCAAGTGGCTCTATTCTTCTCTGGTTACACAAGGTTTGTTAGCTACAAATGTTTGTAATGCAGTAAAGATGATAGAGAGGCAAAACGCCTACGAAGATAGAATACAATGTATACTATAATGAATATTTTATAGAAGCGAGTGGAATAGCTTATTTGTAGAGCGATTGATTAATTTGTATGCAGTTGCCCTTCGTTCATGATCCGCAATGTGATCGCTGCGCACCTATCGCCGCCTCTCCTAGGGTCGAATTCATAGCGGATAGCGGAATAGTTGGCATAAGATTTGTAGATAACTCTGCAGATCGCCTAATTAGTTGAGCGTTAGTAAGGTACTTTATTAATTCCACTTGTTAATTCTAGTATTGTATTTTATTCCATGCGGTCCGCAGCTGTGCATACTTTATAACTTGAGCAACATGTTTCCTAATCATAGCACTCGGCACTGCTCTGGAAGAACACACGTATCTTGGTATCGCAGGGGTATTTGTTAGCCGCATTACTCATCAGTGGATAGCCACTTACGCAACGAAGTTGTGAGACCGCTTAACTACCAGTGTGTAAAATATCGGCATGTAGGTAACTTTTAGCCGACATAGACCACTGGAAACTGCCAGTTGATTTGGATCGGGGACAGCTTTTGAACTTTTCTTTTGCAATATTACATCTTGGTCACCTTTCATAACTTTTCTTTTTTTATAGGGAAATAACGAAGTTTATATTTCAGCGGAATAGTTCGCCTATCCTCTAGGAACTTTCACTCTGTTGAACGAGTAATATAACTCACTACTAAATCTAAGGAAATAAACGCATTCTAAGTTTCCAACGCTACAAATCAAAAAAGAAATTAGTCTACATGGATACGCCACAGTTCGCGATCACAATTTCCTTGGAATGCAGTGCGGGTGTGCAGCATCGAAAAGTTGTCAGACACCAGAACGTCACCCTTCTCCCAGGTGAAATATAGACAGACTCGGCGATCAAAAAGAATAGAGTCAACTAGAGAAATGAGGTTCTGCGAGCCATTGTCGATGCTGATGTCATGGGAGTTATAGGCAGTTTTCCACCGAGGCCACGGCTGGAGCCAGCGTACGCATGGGGTCCCGAGCGATGGATGCGGCACAATCAGAGGAAGGTCACTCAAATCATGCTGGAAGTATCCATGGCTGTGGGTGCTCCAACGAATCTTGGATACTTTCTTGATATTGTAAGATTGTGGCAAGTAATTCACAAAGCGGCTTGAGGACGAGAACAGAGTATAGCCATCCCCTCGAGGTGCCGCTGCCTGGCAGACAAAGTATTGAAACCTTGGAATGTCGGAAACCTGTTTCTCTTCTCCAGTCTTTTCATCTTTGACGGTTTTCAACTTGAACATGCCGTCGTAGTGCATGGGCATAGCCTCCTTGGAGACAACGCTGTTGCTGGAGGCATCTGCATTGCCCTCGTCTTTGACTTCCTGAATGATACCTGCCTTCCAAGGCAAAACCGTACCGAGATCATATGCCTTCGCAGTAAAGGCACGACGGTCCCTAGTATCAGTGAAGCCACGAAGAACAACAGGGGAACATAACTCGGACAGTTGGCGGACTTTCTGCATGTCGACAGTACACAGCGCGTTCTTGGGGGATCGGGGGTCTCGTGGTCGAACCAGCAGGCCGGTTGGGTAAAGATACTCAAAGTCCAGGTCTTTGTCATTCCATGAGAAGAGATCAGATCGCTCACGGAAATACATAGGACGGCCATTTTGGTAAACAATCTCATGAGAAATAGCCAAAACCTTGTAGGCATGCATCATGGTAATAGTTCCGTCAATTTTGCGCACAGCGGCGCCGTGCCAAGGAGTCATAGGCACCTCATTGTCTTGAGGTAACAGCGCAATAGAGATTTTGTTAACATCTGTAGATGGATGGATCGATAAACGAACAGAGACAGGAAATCTCTTTTTGATAGCTTCAGCAAAGGCCTTGGACAGGTTAGCTTTTAAGTCCATAGAAGCTTTTATGGCTTATCAAGGCTGTGACGTACTTTACCGCGGTTTAACATGCGCTTGGCAATCTCAGCATTTTCTTTATCGGCTCTTGAACGACCAAGCTTAGTGTCACGCTCAGTCTCTAGGAATTTCTTGTAGCCGCGATATGTAGCAGTTACATCCACATTATTTGAGATTTCTTCTGCGACGTTATATCCCTCAGGGAGATTACTTTCAAGTCCCTTGCGAAACTCAGGAACCATGTGAAGATATTCATCTTCTGTTAATGTGGTAAGATGGCTATAATCAGACCCTAGTAGCTCATATATGCGTGAAAACCGGATATTATCGCAGCCCATTTCTTGAGCCATAGAGCGTAAAGTCTGGCCATAGTTCCATACCTCGCTATCCGATACGTCCAAGAGATCTAGGATAAGGTCAGCTGGTGTTGTGTTTGGTTGGAATAAATGTAGTGGATGTAATACCATTGTATGATATGCCGTCAGAAATAATTGTAAGATGACAGTCGTGTTCTGCTACTTCCTTGATAGATTCGCACATGCCATTGAGGTGTAACAATGAGACACGTTCTGCTTCGTCTGGAAGTTGACCAAGGACTTTGTGCGACTTATTGGAAGACTTAAAAGGGAACGCCGGTAGGATAAGTTCAATCGGTTCATTGCGATCGATGAATCCTTTGATGAGTTCTTTCGAGGTTATTATCGACGCGGGCATATCCCAATCGTTCTGGTATTCAATACGGTAGCGGTTCAGCACAACAGCTGCTGCTGCTGCCTTGTCTGCCACAGACTTAGGCGGCGGTGGGTGCATTCCCACAGACGACTTGCGCCTTTGGACCACAACATTCGGCTCCGAGGCCTGGAGCAAGCGGTTCATTTTTTCTCGAGCCTGCGGTTTCATGGAGTTAAGGTCCATGACGCCTCGTTTCGAAGAATGAGGCTGCAGCTGCACACCGGCAGGTTCTAAGGGAATAAACGGCATTATGGCAAGCTATGATAGAACACTCGATAAGTGACAATATAGATGAAGCTTCTGAGTGAAGATTGTGAGAAGTTGAAGAATAACCTCCTGCTTCAATAGACGCTTTATAATGAGCATTCCTTGGGCAGTCAGCATATGGACGAAAGAATTACCCGATAAGTGCAACAAGCAGGCCAAGACTGCCAATCATGGGTGCATACAGCCAACTCAGGGACTTAATTGCGTGCATGCATCCTTTCCGCCGTGGATACCTGCAAGTTCCCAGAGCCCATAGAGTTCGGCGCAACTTAAACAGAATTACTAAACGAATTAGCTTCTTTTAGTTAGATAACGGATAGATTTATACAATGATAGACCCCCTATTTCTTTTCATATATATTACTACATTATGTGTTATCAAATACTAAATAGCCTGCCTGTAAAAGCTTTACGATTTAATCCTATAAAAAACAAAGCTAAGAAATAGCGCTATAATATTACGGATTAGGGCAGGTAGCATTATACTAAACTAGTAATATTCGTATAGCGATTTTAAGGCTCAGCGGCTTATTTGTACATACTTTCATATAATTTATATATTATACAAACATTGTAAACCTGACTTTACATATACGAGCACTTACCATATCAGGCAGTTGCTTCGCCGGGGGATCATACAAATTGAAATATCGTTGCACGGATCACCGGTGGGACTGTCAGTCAAGGTGTAGCAAGGGTATATAGCGTTAGAGGGTGAGCGTGGCTCAGCCAGGGTAATGTAGAAGATATGCAGATACAGAGAGGTGGTGGAGATTGAGAGAAAAGTTGGGAACTTTTGCCAAGCTGTATTAAACTGTGGGTCTTTCTTTGAAGATCAGTGGAAAGATTAATGTTAAATCATCATTCCAATGCTCCAAATTACAGTATGGGAATGGGCTCTGTATTGAAATAAATAAAGAAGGAAAATTTACGTAGCAAATTACTTTTACTGATGCAATAGTTTAGAGCCATGTCATCAGGCCTCTATGCTTTCATATCGGTTACTCAAACGGTTACTCAAATTGGTTAGGCTTTTACTAAAACCTGCCCTGTATTAGGCCTTGTATTAGGTATCTGACCAGTTGTAAAATGAGTTAGCAGTGTTTCGTTCTTCGTTTAGTTTCAAGGAAACTATCCGTTTTTCGTTAACGAAATGGGAATTTTATTAGTTTGTTTAACCTACTAACGAAACTACAATAATTGTGTTCAACCTTCTAACGAAACTAATATAGTTTTGTGAATGAAAAACAAACCTTTTAATTTCTTAAACATTAAATAACTTTTTATATAGCTTTTCTTGTTGTATAATATGATATATATTTA
>KQ479146.1:0-176076 GCA_000331835.2 Trichoderma hamatum GD12
AAAAAAAAAAAAAAAAAAAAAAAAAAGAAACATGTGAACCCCGGGTTCGCATAACTTTTTTTTGCTTTTGTCTCTTGTCTCTCTTTTTGTACCCTTAGTTGTTTTTTCCCCCCTCCTTTCGCAATACCACCCGCATCCAGCTCTAGTTGTGCTGTTAGTTGGTCTCACTTGTTATGTCTTCCTTTTTTTTTTTTTTTTTTTTTTTTTTTAATCTTGTCTTCCCGTCTTTAGGATTGAGGATTCGATCCTACTTTGTCTCTCGCCCACTTTATCGTCATCATCCATCATAGTTACTGAAACCCAACACGACGCATACATACATGCAGTGGACAACTCTAGTAGAACTTATAGTGTACGAGCATAAACACAGCCTTTTGATCACTTTGGTCGATTCCAAATAGCCCTGCCCAATCCCGTGGCCGCTGGCACATGCTGCTGCGCTGACGCGATAGGCCAACGCCCCGGTAAACGACCTTGTTTCTTTTTGTTTTCCAACGTTGCCTTGTCTCTTTCTCGCGCTTGGCTGGAGGAACCATCTAATGCATCTTGGGTGGCTGCTAGCATGTATCAAGTCTAACCCGTCTAACCCCGTACCAAGCACAGCTGGCGTGCTAGCCTTTCCGCTCGGACTAACAGTAATAACTCGCTCATCCACAATTATGATTTGTGATCGGCATGATGACTTGGATTCTAGACAGTTTGGTCTTAGCCTCTGCTACCCCTACGCCGTAGCCTCGAGACGATGAAATACTTATAAAACAACCACGGATCAAAAGCATTGCACCTGGACACCGATATAATGCTGCTACTACTATATACTACTCACTAATACTGTTAGTACGCGTACCCTACCGACGTCAGCCAGGGTTCTTCCCATGCATCAGCCCGTCCATGCTTATTTTTACTCGATTTCACCCCCAAACACGCAGCCGCCCTGAGGGTTCTGAAGCAGCGAACGCCCACTGTGCCCTGGTTATTCTTCTTTCCTCTTTCAACCTCATCCCACCCCCAGTCCCGGTAGTAGCATCGCATTCTCTTGCACGTGCACGGACGCTTAGAATCCCCATGCAGTGGATGACAGCTGGTCGTGTAAGAATCTATCTGCCATGACCAGGGGTCTATCCATGTGGAAAAAGGGAACGAGATGCGTGACAAACACCGTTAACAGACCCGGCCAGAGGGGAGTGCCGCCGTAAGATTTCCGAGTTGCAGGTAGCTTTTTTTACCTTTTGGCCCGGTCGCTGCTAGTGGCAACCTAATTACGGAGCCCGGAGATGCTTACCGCGTGGTAGAAGGCGCTTTGGAAACTCGAACTTGGCTCGCCAAACTCGGCTTGATCTATTCAACGGTCGCCTTGGCGGATGATCAACGGGGTGTTTTTTTCTCTTGGCCGGACAGGAAACTAGGACGTCGGATAGAATGGTCTCCCGGCTGTGAATGCTACGCTTACTTTGATTTTCCAACGGACACATTTTCCCGTCTGCCACCTCCACAACCTCATTTAGAAGTCATCAGATACGATGTTTCGTTAGGGTTTCCATTACTGGTCCCTTGGAGTCATTGGTGCGAGTAATAGATAGTATACTAGTAGTAGTAGTACATCGTAAACGCTGGTTCATTCTCTAAAAAATAGTATATATTAGTTACAGTAGTTGCCCAAGTAGCCAAGTCAGTAGAAGCAGGGAGAAGGGGTCTAACAAGCTATAGAGGGACCGGTGGGCTTTAGTTTTGCTGACAGTGGGCTACGAATGGCCTGCCTTGCTGGGATAGACTCATCATAGGTGGGATTTTTCATACTCGTAAGATATCAGTCAGCGTCTATTTCATTCGCATCATTCGTACAAAGTGGGCGATCCGTACAAGTCAGTACGTTTCCTGATTCAAGCATCATAGGGGTTGCAGGGCCTATTTCCTAACGAAGCCACAATCAAAAGCCTCGCCCGCCCTGCTGCTTTGAGCTGAGACGTGAATGGTGTGATGATGATGGTAACATCTGACTTGTTCTTATATACAATCTCTCATGATGCCAATTAGGGCAAATGATCCTGAGATATCGCCATCTACCGTACATTAGTGGCTATGCCCCCCCTTGCAAATAGTATAATTTAGCCCAAGATAAAAAAGGACGGGGGTTCCGAGAGCTGAGAGCTGAGAGCTGATGGGGCTAGACTTGAACAGAGTAATTAATCCAGGCAAATAAAATTCCCAAAGCACACTAGCACCGCGAATTACACGACCAAATTCCAAACGTTGCTACCCAAGCGCTAATCATGCTGCTAGCACTGCGACTATGAAAGGCCAAGGGACCCTGATCAAGCTTTTTGACATGCTCCTATCGGCAAGGTAACAAGTTGATAGTTTGATTAACAATCCATGGCCTTATTCCCCTTTTCAACATTGATGTATACAGAAAAGAGAAATAGGCCCAAACGGGTTAAAAGAGAGTGAGCAGAAACTGGAAACGAGCTAACCGAGGACCCATAACCTGGTAGTTTCGGCCGGTCATGAAAGAGTTATTCGCCCCGTGGGCGTCAAGCAGAGCAGGTTCTGCTTTCCGGCAGGACCGAATGTTGATTCCATTTGATTGTTTGTTGCCTTGCGACTCTGCTGGCTCAGCCTCGCTTGCTTTCTTTATCCTTTTTACCGACAAATCAGCAGTTGGTCCCTGGTCAAAGCCATCGGGAATTTCCCATCGGCTATCTCGTGCCATATGGCTCGAGGAACATTGAAATTACCATGTACTATGCAGCCCGCATGCCCCGGCTCTCGCTGCGGCATAGTTGCGGCAAGTGAACGGTATAGTACTAGGCAGTAGGTAATACGGACGGAATCATGGCGCCTCGCCCGTCAATCATCAACCTGCGACTTAGTAAGAGTACAGTCATGGTATGCTAATACGCTGCTGGTTCCAGTCCATGGGCACATGTGACGGGCGTTTCCCTTTTAGCTCTTCCCCACTTATCCTCCAAACCGTCAACTATTTGCGAGAGAGACGGCGAGGCCAGAGAGTTGGCGAGCCAAGCGAGGCCCAAGCCAATAAACGCAATGAGCATCTAAAATACCTAGTAGCGGGTGGCGCCCAACGCCTAGTTTTAATAGAACGAACCAGCAAGTGGTGTTGTTAGTACCGCGCAGCCTTGGCAGCATCGTATAGTCCATTCCTGTCGATGTTACGTACCTATACGCGAAGTGTGTCACCCCATTTTCACAACCGATATTAAACACTCACGTTGCGTTGGGACTTTTTTTTTTTTTTTTTTTTTTTTTTTTGCCCTTTCTCTTACCATAACTCGCATGCAGCCAAGTGGCTAGCCGGACAGCTGGTGTTGCCTGAGTGGCTGATCAACAAAACGACCACCCCCAGCCAGCCACTCGGGCTAATACGGTTTATGCATGGACACACTTGGGTGCATTCATGCGCAAGACAGAGCTGAGACAATAAGTAACAAACAAATCAGCGAGTGCGTCGCATTTGGCTTGAGTGGTTTAGACGCAAAGACGGCCCGGAATCTTTTTTTTTTTTTTTTTTTTTTTTTTTTATGTTTGACAGGATCCTAAACCCAGCAGGACAGCACACACACACACAGTATGAAACATCATAAATTCTGTCTTCGCCAATGCTCGGAAAAAACAAAAAGGGAGGGCATGATGCTTTTCCTTGTGGATTCGTAGTTAACATAAACTTTCTACAACTCTTTTTTTTGCTCTCTCGGCATTTTTACCGATTTCATGAGCTTACCTAGCCCAAAGCCTAAACATTCAGGATATGCTACATGCACGATTTGCCAGGTATGCCCTGTATTCTAATCGCTCATGCAGTGCAGAAACCACGACTTGTTCACGGCAAAGCAGGCAATGGGTTTTGCCCTGACGGCCAACAACAAAACACGAAAACTTAGGTACATGTACTGTACTGTTAGACGGCACAGATGGGCATATTTCCGCCCACTGTACCTTGTAAATCCGTTCAGAAGCTTCTCGCCATTCCTGCAAGTCGCAATCGGGCATATTCCTCATTCGGCACAACTTGGTACATGCCTTTTGTCCATTTTGGCAGATCCATGCATAACATGCGAAATAGTAGGACAAAGAGTACAGCCGTAGCAAGCAGCAGCAATCCTGCAAGTTTTGTTTTCCGTCATCTCTTCTTGCGGAGAGAGATTTTTATTACACATCACTAATAAACCAGGCAAAAGATGCTTGCACTTTCTTCATTTGTCCGCCGTAGTAGAACCTGCTGATGGGAAAAACTGCTCCTTTGGGCTCTCTTAAAACTAATCACCAAAAAAAACAAAAAACGTGATTCCTCATATATCGCTTAAACGGATCTACATTGAACAAAAGCACCACCAAACGCCTATTTTAAACGGAGTCCCCTTTGCAAATGCCCAAAGGAGAAAGCGCTGCGCTTCCAGCCCGTCAAGTGTTTATTCAGTGCGTGCAGGGCCGCCAATCTGACGAGGTGGATCGTTTTTCAATCCACTTCCCTCCGTGTTTCGTTCTTCTCACGCCCCTCCCCTCCCCTTTTTTTTCCATCCCATAGGTAGGTAGCCTACTTACTTGTATGCTACGCACTCCACAAGGAGGGGGTGGGTGTAACTCTCTCTCGAATTATTGCCTTCGTTGCTTTATATATATATACTAGAACACTACTACTCGGCGCTATCTACGCTATTGATACGAACGACAAAGGATACAGCTAACCATTGTTGGTTATTTCTTCCTCTTTTTTCCATTTTGTTCTGTTCCAGAGCTTCCGCACGCATTCCTCCTCCAAAAGTAGGTAGGGACCTACTTCCATTCTTGGGTATACCTAGTTACAGGGGTCCAGAGGATGATCTTCGAGCGTTTCTTGTCATGTGTCATGCAAAGGAGCGTGGAGCGAGTATGACACGAAAGAAGAGAATATAGGTAGTTCAACTTTTTTTGCATCGGACAAGCATGCCATTCTGCATCCGGGGGGCACTCATTCCTATTTGCAGCCGTTGCTTTGTAACTCCAGTTGCTCTTCGGCGTTAAGGGTGGGTGGATATATCACGTCAGAAGACAAGGGAACTTTACCATTCTATACCACATACAAGCAAGTACAGCAGACCCGACAAGAAGCTACCCTTGTACTAGTTGTCGTGTTGGATACTGGCGCGAAAAAAAAAAAAAGGTAGAGTTACTTCTTGTTCCCCGTTCGCGAAAGCCGGCCGGCCGGCCACTTTGAATAATTGCCCCGTTTTGGAAAGTGCTGGATCCAGTTTTCCAATCTCCCTCCCTTACAGTAAGTATCTAGTCTAGAGCAAAGCCAACAACCATCGTTCGGACTTAATATCCGTGATAAGCATTACGCCTATTCACAGGAATTGCCGTATGTGGACGGCCATGACTCGCCCCGAAACATGCCAAAAGGCGCAATATATACCTACTGCTTGTGGTATTTTATTGCTGCTTGCGGGCGGCAACTGGGCAACCGGATCCATGCGCTTATTGAAGATGCCAGCATCCATCCCACAGCCCTTCACTTACTCAGTGCCGGGAGTTGAGTTGAGTTGGCGAGCCCCGCTTTGATTCTTCCTACAGTATCCGTACTTGTACCTGTTTTTGTTTCTCTTGTCTCAATCAATCACGGAAACTCAAAACGTGCATCGCTAAATGGCCAATCGTCAACTCTCCCCACTCCAGCAACGGCTCGAAAAGATACGCCATAACTGGCCATGCTTGCTGTCATGCTCTCGTAAGAAGGCGCGCATCCAAAGAGTGTTGCGTTCAAAGTAGCGTCATTTCCCGAACACCGAAAACAAAACCAAAAAAAAAGTTTATGCCATCATTAATAACTTGCAACTTGAGCAAGGGGGTAAGGAAGCAAACCCCGTCGGTGTTTGACACACTGGCAATTTACCCGACAATCTAACCCTCCCCCAAAACGCGAGCCCGACGAGTTGAGTTGTCTCAAAAACACCAGTTATCCTGTATGTCTAGCGTAAATGACATATCTAAACAGTAGTCCCCTTTCCTTAAATCCGTCTCTCATAGATTGAGTTGAAAACCTTGACACTCGTGAAACTCCTGTTTATAAAATCCTTCCATAAACCAACCCCGTTCGACAAATCAACTAGTAAATTGTTTAATCATCGTCCTCCTCTTCCACGCCCTCTCCCTCTGCCTCGACCGCGGCCCCCTCCGCGACCGCCTTTCTTTCCTCCCCTCCCAGCGCCTCTATTGTCAAATCGTTCAAATAGCTTCTCTTCTCCAAACGCGCCCTCTCCAAACCTCATAAAGTTTACTAATCCCCTATCCACAACAGCCACGATTACATTTCTGTGGCCGTGCTTCAGCCGCTGGTACAGTTTCCCTGGCTGACCCCGCCAAGCTTCGGGTGCAGGATCGTACGGCGTAGACTCGAGCAGTGTTTCGATTTGCTCCAGCGTGGGCAGACATGAGTCAGCCGTGTCGGCAACCGCGATGCGAAAGTCGGGGGGTGGAGGGTTCTTCTTGGAGAATCCTCCCGCGCCGGGCTTCCATACGTGGAAATGTACCCTGAATGGATCCTCTGGCTTGGACAAGTTTGGCGGTATAGGGAGAGGTTTGTGTCGAGGGAGGAGAGCTAGTTGCTGGTAAATAGGCCGATAAGCCCGGTAAAGTCCTGGGGCTACGAGTGGACCAAAGGGCTGCTGCCGCTGTATCCTATCTTGGCTTGCCTCCCATTTGACAAAGGAGAAGAGCCATTGCCATAGCGTCTGCGAGGGCTCTGTGGATTCTGGTCTGGGCTGCTCCAGCGGCGCACGAAGGATGTTGAACCCTGCGCGCTTCAAATGGGTATAAACTTGATACTTGGGCAGCGTCGTCTTGCCCTGCTCTCCCTCGTAGCCGATGAAGAGTGAATAGGCGGCCTCAAGGCTCAGCGGCAACCCAACGTCATAATCATCCGGTCCAAAGCCAGGCCGAGACGGTCCTCCAGCAGTACTACCCTTGGGGAGGAGAGTTTCAAAGTCTGTATATGGCCACCACAAATCCACGGTGCCTCTCTCCACCAGATAGATGGCTTCCTCTGGGAGCAGCCATAACCTTCCCACGCCGGGCTGTTCTTTATTTCCAGAGGCCACTCTTCCGATATCCTTCATCCAGCCCCCCTTCTCATGCTCCATGACCACTACTCGGTCCTTCAGCCACATCCCCTCGTAGTCTGTCGCCTCGTTCTCCTCGTCCAGCCAGAAATCCGGGAAACACCAGCCTCTAGCCCAAGCGTCGGCCCGATGTATCCTCGTATAGCTCAAGACATCCTCCAGCGCTCTGCGACTCGATTCTAGCGCGCCGTCCTGGGATCGTGTTCCGTGTGCCTCAAAGTCCTTTTCGCCCTTTCTTATCGTCTGGCTCGAGACGCCCTTTTTCGAAAACGCAGACGCAAATAGCTTATAGTCGGGCATGTCGTCCTCGAGAGTCTCTTCTGCCGTCGGGGCATTTCCTTCTCCATCAGCCGACACCGGCCCTGCTACCAGCGGGCTGTCGTCGTCGTCGAAAGCCATGTTGTGTCGAATATGCTATCCACCAAAAAGAGAAGAGGAAAAAAAGTCAAGGCGCAGTGCCGGGTAGCTGTGTCGCAGAAATGAGACCCACGAGAGCACAAGCAAAATTCTGCCCAACTTCGGCTGCCTCTTTTGCTGAGGGTGCGGGAGAAAGAAGCTTTAGTAAAATCAGAGCGCTTTATGTATGCAGCTCTTGCTGCAAAAAAAAAAATACAAACAAAATAATTATATCATCGTAGTAAGAAAAAAAAAAGTCAATATAGAGAAGAAAGAAAATTCAGCCAAGATGACGATGTTGCGCTTGGTTGCGATATCAAAACTCACTAAAAGGTGGGGTGGGCAAAGCGAATTTTGGAACTCTATGCGCAAATACTCTGATTCCTTGATAAAGTAGAAACATACTACGTACTTCAACGTTGACACGTGATGGCGAGTCTGGCCGAGTGGTTAAGGCGTTGTGTTTAGGTAGTCCCGGGTTTCCGACGACTGAAATACTTGATCCGCAATGGGCATCGCCCGCGTAGGTTCGATCCCTACGGCTCGCATCGTTTTTTTTTCCACATTTTCTATAGCTTCATGTATAATAAATACAACGACGTCAGCTTTGTTTTGATATGCGCTATTTTTTTTTCTCTTTAGTATACATACCTTTTAACATCACGATGCTCCCATTTACTCTAGAGTATTTTCAACATTTTATATCGTAATTGTATTGTGTATCGTTGGGATGGATTTTTCTCGTGCCCCTCCGCTAGCTAATAAACAAGTGTATCGCACATCTAAGCCAATTTTCCTCCAAACTCTCAAGACTAATATATACTACAGTACATGTATTAAAATTCCAGTATCTCGTCAACTTCGTCATCGTTGAATACATAAAGAAGAGAGAGAGTGTGTGTGAGAATGAGAGACAAGAATAATAAAAGAAAAAAAAAAAGGAGGTAGGCAGGCAGGCTTCCCGTTTTGAAGAAGCCACGCTCCAAGATCCATTCCAGCATATTTATCTGGCACAATGCCCGTGCCAAATGTTGCACTTGTTGCCCCCGGCCAATGTGCAGGCTTCTTCCAGAATGAAGCCCTCCTTCCATGATCCCCCTCTCGGACTATGAAGCGGTCCAAGATCGCCTTGAAACGCCATGCACTATATCTTTGTGTCAAATAGAGAAACAGCTCCACTTTCCACCCTCAGTGAGCCAAAGTAGAAAACAAAAACGCCTTTTTCAAATGGGTATATGGTGTACCGTGTGTTGCTAGCCAATGGTAATTCTATGTAAAAACCTCCATGGCCAGTAATGTCGCCTGGACATTGTTTTGCGTCAAAATGGGTTGATCTCGCAGTCCAGCCGAGTGAATGGATATAACCCTTATCTGCTTTTTTTCTTTTTTTTTTTTTTAAAAAAAAGAAAAATACACGCTCAATATGAGCGAATGGGTGGATGCAGCAAGGTATACGTTATGTAATGCTCTTTGCGGCGCGGATGTAGCCAAAGGGTTACCGGCCTCATATCGAGCAAAGCGCCTGGCGTTCTCTGTCGGGTTTCGTTCATCGTGACCGTTGAGTATGCTGAGCAGGCCAAGTTTGGTTCATTTGTGGAATAAAGTTCATCACTCAATAAAAGGCTTCTTCTGCCCTCCAACTGTACACAAGCCCAAGGCTCGCAACGCATCTCGATCGTTAGCCAGGACGATGGAACGAGCTGGGACCATGGGATTGTTTGGATCGACATGTGAGGCTTCTCTAGCCGCGATTTCGATGGCGTCCATTTCTTCCTTGCAGCCTTGTTGATCGATGGGGCAGATGACGATTGGTTGCCGTATGTGGAGGTCTCTAGCACCACTTACTTGCACCTGCACACATGTCCATGTAAGTAAAAAGCTCAACTTATCCTTGACTAGGAAAGGGGGGGAAGGAGTCAGCCATACCTTGATACTGAGGTAGAACTCAATCTTGTATAGTGTTGATGATGTGGTGAATGAGGCAACCTCATACTGGGGAAACGCCGGCCTGCCCCTCTTGATAATGCCCTCGGAGTCTCTCAGGTCTTTGGCGGGGAAAACCAAGCCGATGTTGGTGGCGTATCCTGCTTCCGGTAATTTTGTTTTGACTACCTGGACCTGTTTCGCCAGCTTGTTGACCTTCTTAGTCGGCTCGTCTCCTTCTGGGTTGAAGGTAATCTCCTCTTCTATCCCTAGCGTGATCTTGTCTATGGTCACCTTCTTGGCCTTATTCCACCAGTCAAGGTTGGGAGCGATTTTGATGTATACGGTTATGGGGTCGTTGGGGCCGTAGCTCCAGCGTGGTAGGTTGATTGCGAGGTGGACGAGGTTGTCGCTGGTAATCTGCCTTGTTTCGGGCTTGTTATACATGCCAAAAGTTGATAGTGTGTCGTATCGCAGTAGGGGCAGTGGGAAGCTGTATCTGTATTGATTGCTGTGACCTTGTTGCACCGTCACCACTAATTCATAGTACGTTTCAGCGATCCTGCTGGGTAGCTGTAGTGATGCTGGCGGTATTCGTCGGTTTGTCTCCTCGCCGCCTCTTCCAAAGGGGATAAAGATAATAAAGGGCAGATCCATGGAGTAAACGTTCTCGGCATCCTTGCCTGACGAGCATCTGAATAGCAACACCTCCTTGCCAACCAAGTCTGTTGTCTCTTTTCGGGGCGCACCCAGATGCCGTTTGGTTAGACTATCGGCGTCGGGGTGTATAGTTTCGCGTTTCTGGAGGCTTATTCGCACCAGAGATACCGGCACAGGCATAGAGAAGCCCTGGCCTGGTCGGATCTCGACCTTGCCCTCGATTCGCGGCTATGTGTTGGTTAAGTCCGCGTTAGCATAAGCTCCTGATAGTCAAGTGATTTATGTGCGCTCTCATTCTGTTCGACACCGCATCTTCGGACCAGAGAGAGGGGGATTGGTAGGGGGGTTAAGGCAGTCGTCAACGTACCAGCGTCGCAGAGATGCCCGGATATCCCACCAGGAAGCTCCTGTTTGGAGGGCCCGAAACCCGTACGCTAGCCGGCGTAGAAGCCATGCTGCCGTAGCAGTTGCTGCAGTGAAACTGTAAGTTGTCGCCGCTGTTGATACTGCTGTCGTCGTTGCTGCTGCTGTCTCGGGGATTACGAATGCGCTCAAGGTGGCGGAGGCGTCAGCGGCAGAGCTGGAGGTTCAGCTGCGGTCAGGAGAAGGTCGAGGCAGCGGTGCTGGTTCAGTGCGCTCTCGGAGACGTGGGATTCGCTCTCTTTGGTTCCCCCAAGGCCGGGTCGCCAGCAGATGACCAGCAGGCATAAGCTGCTCGGTGAGTCGCCGTCACGATACCCTATTTCCGCACAAGACACACACACACACACACGCACAAGAACAGGCGCTCGGCGGGTCGATGCGAAGGTGGGGTTGGCAGGCTGCGGCCGGGTGGATTTTCTGGTTCACAGGGCTCGAGCCAGCGGGATCGGATCGCCTCGACCGGGTGGTTCTCAGCAAGGGCTCAGCAATCGAGTTGAAGGACGGCGTCAGCCTCGGCGCGCCGGCGCTGGATTGTGTCGATGTTTGCGCAAAGGAAGGCGACGGGTTGGCTGGACGGCGGGAGGTTTTGACGCAGCCTGGAGAGCACAGGGCGGAAGCAGTGAGTGGGTGTGGTTTAGGTAAGGCGTTCCGAGCAATGGCGACCCTCGTCAACAGCTGAAATCGGTGGCCCGGGGAGCCCAGTTGCATTAGCTTCAGTGGAGCAGCTGCAGCGGCTCTGCGCCTGTTGTAGCGGGCAGGGCGGCTCTGGTTGCGAGCTCTGGTTGCGAGCTCTGGGTCGCTAAAAGATTTGCGATGGATGTAATACGTAGTGGCCGCCTGTGGAAACAGGATCTGGAGCTGTGTGTGTATTACGTCGTGCGCAGAGTTTCCTTGTCTGCAGGTGATGAACACCGTATAAGATACCGAGTGGTATTGGAATCAAGGCTGCTGTGTCGACGCAGCACCTGCCAGTACTGAGGCAGCAAAACGCTGTCTTGGTAATAGAGCTTCGAGCTCGGTGCGCTGGAATTGATTTGAGCCCGTATTAGAGCCCCGGCCGACGACTGAGGCAGGTTGGTGAGATTTGATTGCTCGTAGACAAAGCAGCGGGGGGGTTTGCGCCGGACCCGGTTGAGATGACGGCCTGCGCCTCTTACGAAGCTTGCCTGAGCTTACTGGGACCAACGGTGCGAATTATGTCCATTAACAGCACCCCACAGGGACCTGTTGCGAGCAGGAACAAGAGCAGCGCAGAAATCAAGCCATTGATGGGTGCGTCCGCATGCGGGTCAGCCGATGGCCTTGATACCGTGCAAACACAGTGAAGCATCTGTCAGCTCCTCACCTCGCCTCCTTTCGCAATCAATCGCTGAGGGGAAACGAACCGGCTGTGCGACGTGATGATTCCAGCGCGAGAATGGCGAAGGAGGATTGCGATTTGGGTGTGCGGGCCATGCAGATGCGAAGTGCCATGCCACGAATCGCAGCTATTGCCCTGGCAGCGAATATGGAGGCGCCGCCGCGGTCAATGTCGATAGTACCTAGGTACGTAACAGTTGGGATTCATTATATTATTTCTACAGGCATTGATGACAGTAGCGCTCGTACTGGCTCTGTTGAGGCTCCATTTGAGACATTCCAGGCCGGCCAAGTACCCCGCGATTAACACCGTATTCAGCCTGTGGCATAGGGCAGTAGGGCAGAGCACGCGTTCGCTGTGGCTGCGTCACGTCAGTGTCAGTGAGTGGTAAGATTTCAAATGGTGCTAATGTTGTCTCTACAGGTACTGAACCAAGCCCTACTGGACTGCATGCCCTTGTTGGATATATTTAGAAGGGCATCAATGGCAAGACACTCGCACGTTAACACTGGGACAAAGGCCGCCATTTCTTCCTCTTCTTTCCATTTTGCTCTTTAATTTGTGTCAAGATATATTTTAATCTTATTTATTAGCACTACTGCATTGCGCGCGTACTTTTATGGGGGACAGAGCATGCGCTGTAATCAAAAGTACTATCCGCACCGCCCAAAAACAGACAATGATGGCACGCGCTTCGTCTGCCCAGTGAGTTCGTCGCCGTAACATGGCGCATTCCCGGCTTATTCACATCTCTTGAACGAGGCCACGGACACGGCATGGCCCTGTAGCGGTAAGATCTTTAATCGAGGCAATATTAGCACTTCCATGTCATTTGCTGGACCGCGTCACCGTTCATTGTCCTGAGACCCGGTCCCTTGCACCGCCGCCAGTTCTTACCGCAGCGACAGGGGTTCCAAGGCGTTTTCCCAACAAGCTCCATAATGGAAACGGCCAGAGACGCCTTAGACGCGCTGGATGGGTGGCGAGGAAAGGACTGGAACCTGATTTATAACCCCCACAGCTGGGAATCAGATACTAGTGCTCTGATTACAGAGCAGATGGACAAAAATAAGCGCTTCCATGGTCGCGGCAAAGGCACATGAGTGCGGACGACCCTGCAATCGGGCGGTAAGAATAGGTATGTAGATGGCCAAGTCAGCCTTGTTGGATCCCTCTACGTATTCATTTAGACCCCGAGAGAGGAAATGCAAGGCACCAGCACCAGCACCAGCACCAAATAGTGCGCGTAAGACGTCAAAAATCCCTGTTTCAGCCCATGAATATTGCTCGACCGTCATCGCCGTCTTCTTACAGTATTTACTTCCGCTTCCCCCTTTTCTTGTCTTTGCTCCCAACACCGCGGGATTTGGGTCACATCTCGCAATGTAACCCCTCCACGCGAATCCTGTGGTGGAGTGACATGGAGGTACCTGTTCCGAGGCGGGCCCTGACTGTAGCGTCCATCTGGTGCCTTAAGCGGTTTAGACTGGGCTGAAGGCCGAAAGCCACTTCCGAAAGCTTTGGCCATGACAGGCACCTTTTGTTGCGACGTTGCGGCTCTGAATATTAATTAAATAAAATTGCTGCCGCGGGGGATTTTTTTATTTTTTTTATTTTTATTTTTTTTTTCGGATGCGCAATGCTGGTCACAGCCCTGACCGCCTCATACCTACGCATCCGTTGTTATGAGTACTGCTCGACGACGGTTACCGTGTCAACGTGCCTTGATGCTACCAGGTACACCGTGGCACAATCACCGGATAGCTGATCTGAGGTGGAATTGACCCTTATTTGAACATCTGTGACGGAACCTATTTGCGAGGAGGCAGTTCTGTTTACCTTGTTGGCCTCTCCGCACTACCTCTGGTGCCTGGGGCCGACCTGCATAGTTATTATACTATTTTATCAAGCCTTTCATGCTTGAGCTTGACATCAACGTGAAACCCTAACAGAAACTAAAGGAGGAGGCCACATAGATCTGGTTGGTTGTTGAGGGACCTCCAAAACATCACAAGGAAGACAAAGACGACCCAGTAACATTCCCGAAATTCCGTTTTCATTACCAGCGGATATTAGCTTAGATTACGACAGCGATGCCATGATATGACGGGGCTTGTCTGCTGGGTTTACGGTCATGGGTCTGCACTTCTGTATGAGAGTCACGCTCAGAGTGTAACCGAAATTCCTTGTGCGCACACCTGTCACTGTGTTTTTTTCGGTGTTATCAAACTGAACGGCAACGCTGTAGTCCTTATCCATAAAATCCACAACCCAGTCACTGCCAACTCCACTGCCTCTCAGGGTCCCATATTGAACATATGCCACGTTAGGATCCAGCTTGGCTGCTTCCACTGAAGCAGCTCGCAAGGCGTCCATCCTTGCTTGAGCATGCTCTTGAGGACTTGAATTAACACCTGAAAGTAGATACGTTAACATACATGCTAAATATTGAGTGTATTACCGACCCTTATGATAGTAGTTCTGTCTGTAGGACGTTTTATATCCCATCTCAGACATGGCGGTGATACGAGGAGGTAGAGAGATTTAGAGAAATCGCACATATGACGATTCACAAAAGAGATAAAGTATGTAGACTCTTAAATAATATAAACATTCGGACAAATAATTTCTATGCTAAAATAATAGGCAAAAAGAATCTGAATTATGTTGCCGTTTGCGGAACTGTAAAATGATCAAGTTGCCAATGAGGAATGGCATTACGCTCTTGTGTAATCGTTTCTCATTCGCCACTGTTGAATCTTCCTTTCGCATTCGGCACCATTGTTTAAAGTTCGGGCTTGTCACCGGTGTATCAGCCCAGGGTTGTATCCATCGCAAGTCTACAATTTGTTGCGATAGAGTTTAAATCAGAGTGCTTCAGAATGTCTGGAACTGATCGTGACTCAATGCAACCATGAAACGAGCGTGGACCTTGGACTGAGGCAAGAACATTATTCCTTGCATTGGTAGAAATCACCACCGTACCATCTATCGCAGAAGAGCGCACAAGAGATTCAGTGGCAGCTGATGCGTCAATCGGATTATCAGAAACATCTCTCTGGTTTGGATGATCTGCTGATCCCTTGTGCCCTTTGTGCCCTTTGTGGTACCTCATCTGACCTAGAGCTCCCCAACGATGGTGGCACTGAGGTTGGCAGCCCTGGGGTTTGGTGAGTGAAAGGCGGAACTGGTGTCGCCCTTATTAAATTTGTTAAATACCTAGGTATGAAATAGATGTGCCATGAGCAGCTTTAATACTGTGCTGCAAAGCTGTACCGCGAGGTACTCTAGTGTCGCAGGCTTAACTGGCCATAACCAGACTGTAGCAGAGTCACCATCAGGATTAAATGCGCAATTTGGCTTTCTGACGCCATTAGTTGTTCTCCTTCTACGACAATTCATCTATATAGTAATATTTATGTACATTTTTCTATTTTGTCTAATTTGTTACTGTATCTAACCGTAGCGGCGCGGTGAAGACACCCTGATAGTCATGGTTGTGATACGGCAAAGGCAGCATTCACCTCCCCTTTCCTGCACGTTGCCGATGAGCCTATCGCTTATAAAAAGTCATGCTTCCTCTCTCCCTGATGAATATTTTTTCTCTTCCTTTCATCACTTTTCTTTTTTACAGCTCCTTAATGTTCTTTACTATACAATGTGATAATACAAGGTCTTCGAGACGGAGGCATCCCGCGATCACGATACAATATCTACAGACGGTTGCAATGACTTATTGATTTGGATTTTCTTGTTACTGTTATTATGAGTCAGCCCCTTGCTTCTCTTGAACCCCTCGCTGTTCAAATCCTTTGCCGCCTCTATGCCTCTAAAAGTTGGGGCACGGCTGTATCGACACTCGGGATATAGCCCGTCCTGGCCGTGCTGTCGAGGCGACGCGGGATGCTTACAGAGATGAAAATGCCAGACGGGCGAATCACTTATTTGAGCGAAGAAATAGCAGGGTTGCGTACTGAGACAGTATCCAGAGCGCATCGTATGTCAATGACATAAACGCCTTATATATCAAGGAACTGGTATACAGATTGGCTGCCTCTGCTCCGATTTATTCCACCATATCAAACATGAGCGCTCCCTCCGGTGCTCCGATTGGCAAGAAGGAGTGAACAAAAACGCCTCTTGGAAGAAAAGTTGGCCGAAGTTCTCGCTGCTAAAGTCCCGCCTGGACTTGTATCGGTCAGCCGAATGCGACTGGTCTGCGATGGAGATATCGTGTCTGCTCTTATTTCTCCATCTACAGGAAGCAACCAGTACAGTCATCACACTTGATTGCTGGCTTGCCGATAGCCAATTGAACATTGACACACCGATGCTGGCGTTCGAGCTACACGATCTGGATGTACTAAATACTTTTAACGGACTGAAGAGTAGGGATATCTCATCTACTTCTCTTTCCTTACGACAACCAATTCAGCCCCAACTTCATAGCAACATTTATCAACCTAAAAGTCCCGTGTCTTCAACGTCGTTGTCCCTTACGCAACCGGCCATTATTCAAGTGCAAAGACTACGAGAATCCCCGACAAGAACAGCAAGGCGGGCCTATGGGCTGGCGGGGCAGTGATAGTCCTCATGGACAACGAAGACCCCCCCAACAGGGAAACGGAGGGAGCTTACATCAGTCGCAGCCTAGAAACCGCACTGGGACCTCATCTCCTGCCTGAATTTATACGTTTGGACTGGTCCAAGCAACTACAGTTATACTACGATATAAAGAAAGTCGAGATTTCCCTGAAGAGGTGTTGGCAATGGCGCCCTAGATACAGCAGAGAAGAAGTTTTGGATTGGCGCATAATGGCCTATTCTGGGCGCATACCGAAAGTCGGAAGCGTTTTGGCCGGTGAACTTCATATGGACATATCCTTGATACAAGAATTACTAGCCGGCAATATTCTACACATATGGCGGAACTAGTTTTGTGGAAATCACTTCAGATCTATGGTCGCAAGAAACACGCAGTTATGACTATGATTATGACTATACAGACAACGACAGAGGACCCATCTCGGACGAGAAGGCCAAGCATATTCTTGTTCTCGTCGCAGTTTCAGGCCTCACCAGACATATTTATATCAAGATCTTGATCAGTTCAAAGCTTTATCGCGCTATTACAGTCAAACTCTTATCCAGCAGCAGCGACTCGGCGAGGCAGCGACACCAAATGATCCAAAAGACCAGGGATGCCAGAAAAACACCATAGTCATCTCTACAGCCGAGCTCGTGGGCACTGGAACGGACACTGGGACCTTTTGCAACTACTTTGTTATTATGAGTTCGTGATAACAATACGCAGCAGTCACCATCATCCGTCAATACTAAATCAATCCTGCACATTACTATGCATTGCAATAAATATATTACTATCTTGTTCAAATAAATATTTAAATACTGAAAATATACAGCCTACGCGGCATACTCTTAAAACCTCATTAAGAAAAAAAAATAAATAAACCTATGTATATTCACTGTGATGGTACCAGCTGGCAGTTTTCCAAAACACGTATCTATTGCAAGTGCTTCATGATTTTCGTCAATTTCAATAAAGTAAATAAAGCAAGAGCAATAGCTGCTTCTCTATCTTATATTCCATCTAGTGTAGCGCATAAAGGTTGGGTACAATACGGGGCGGACCGTGATTCTAGACTCGCTTGGCGAGTGATATCGCTAGTGCTCAGATGAATGTGCCCAGAAAAAGGCCTGCTAATTCCGCCAAATCATCGTTGAATCTTGTATGCTTCTTTCCGACGTCCATTTCCATGGGCGTACCACTCTTCTCAATTCCGAGAGTGAATAGCAATAAGTCAGAATTGACCCTCGTAGGTCTCCAGCGATAAATCGAGTCGACCTTTACAATAACGCTCGGTCCCTTGGCTTTGCTAGTGCTGGACATGAATGCACCATCTCAAGGCCTTGGCCGTCGTTTCGTCTCGCTGTCGGAATTAGTAGTACCTCTGCAGCCGACTCTTGTTTTGTGAAACATTTTGATCTCGCCTCAAGGCCCGCTTCATATGGTTTTATTTCCCGTCCCTTGTCAAAAAAAAAACTCGGGATTCGCAATGGCCCTCTATTCAGCCAGCGGGTTTGCGTGTATAGTAACCTTTTCAATTCGAAAAGGCTCCTTCGGACGGCTCTTCTTGTCTATCTCAACGGCCTCCATCTTGGAAAGCGTCACCAGGCCCTCGTCGCCGATAACCTTGCCAAACACGGTATTCAGGCCATCGAGATGGGGCGCCTTGTCGAACGTGATGAAGAATTGCGAGCCGTTAGTGCCGGGCCCTTTGTTGGCCATGGAAACGAAGCCCCTGCCGCCGTGTCTCAGCGCGGGTCGAATCTCGTCTTCGAAAGGACCGCCCCATATCGACTGGCCGCCCTTTGGATTTTCGGCTGTTGGGTTGGCGGGTGCTCCTGTTTGCACCATGAATTTGGGGATCAGGCGGTGGAAGGGCGACTGGTCGTAGTAGCCGGAGGCGCAAAGGGCCAGAAAGTTCTGTTGCGAGCACGGGTGTTAGCAGCTGAAAGCCGTGCGATTGCTTGGGAAATGAGCTTTACCTCTGATGTTTTGGGGACGCTCTCGCAAAAGACCTCAATCTTGATGTCGCCCAGCGACGTGTGAAGCGTGACGGACATTGTGGCCTGTGAGTTGTGTTTGATAGAGCTGCAATAACTCGTGAGCATTGCTGCGCGGTGCTCTACTATGCACTTTTGCGATTGAAGTGTACATGTAGCTGGTCCGATTAGGTAATCAAGCTCTGTACTTGAAGAGCCCTCTTTTGACTGCAGCCCTTCCAGTATTGCTGTTTGACCAATACGTATTGAGATAGAGATACATAATTAAATAATGAAATAAAATCAATACTCTGATTTCCAAAATTTGAAATTAAATTGTGCAAATCCTACCTCGCTTGAACTCTCCTAAAATCCAATACCATGTCCCACTTTCATCATGATTCCTCCCGTTCTCTACCTCATATATGCCAGTCTACTACATTGATGTTTCTCAGTCATCTTTCCAAATCACTCTCGAAACATACAAATCGCCTCTCAAATGACAGGTGGCAACCAATTAAGCACTCGTGGTTCCCCCATTGTAAGCCAATCCCTCTGCTCTTGAGGTGTATCTGCATACCTGATGAGGATGATGATGTCCTTCCATTCCCGAGCTTCTATCTGTCTCATAGCTGCCTTCACATCACCTAAAATGGCGGCTTTTCCTGGACACCTCATCTTCACTTTGAAAGAGTTTCCCTTCTGCTCAATGGGTAATAAAACAGCCTCTTGCTCTTCCATTAGCGGGGGAAAATACTCCATTCCTTCGGCATCTAATCCGCTGGTGATAAGCATGCTTAGCTTGGCCCATCCTTGATAGTCGGGTGCGTCGAATTGTGGTTGGGTCTTTCCACGCCCGATTATAGATCGTAATACCCACGCGAGTCTATCCATCATCTTACTCTTGTGCTTTTCCCTAGGCTTTCTATCAAGTTTTCCTCCAGGCCGCTGAAGTGCATCTTCGCCATGGCGTCGAATCTCTCCTTCGACATCCTCAGTACTGCTATCCGACGTAGACTGCTCTTGGGACTGATTAGATGTGAGAGCTTGTTGCGACTGCGTAGTAGAATCTGTTTGTTCAGAAATGAGACGCACAGTTTGCACAGAGTTCGAAGGCGAAGGCGTCCTCATCGAGCTATCATTTCTAGAGTGACTTTTCCCAGAAGCGCGAATCGTTTCCAGAGACGAGTTTGAGTGCGTAGTTGAACGCGACCAGTGACTCTTGAGATTTGGAGCCCTGTCGTCGTCAAGCGGTAGACCTATTTCTCCATCACACTCTGTTTCAGTTATACATTCTCCATCAAGCTCTGCTGCAGTCATATCAAATTCTGTGTTGTTGTTGTTGTTGTTGTTGTTGTTGTTGTTGTTGTTGTTGTTGTTAACCTCATCTTCTTGACTAGAAGAGCCCAATTCCAGTACAAGCGGTGTATCAAGAAGATGACAAAATGCAAATCGCCACATATTCATATTCAGAAACCTGATCCGGTACTCTTGACACTCCCATCGGGTTCCTACGCTCTCCTGAATCCTAACCGCGAAACATATTCTAAGAGTCGGTGCATCATCGGGAGCGACCAGAGCTGCATCATTAACCGGCTCTGAAGGGCGGCAAAGGCAGCAGAAATTTCTTATCCCCATCGTTAAGTTTGGAATTGTTTTGGTATTGCCAGATAGTTAAGCAGCAGGAGTTCCGCCGAATTATTAAATTTATCAAGAGTAGCCCATCAGCGGCAACATCAGCGGCAAACAAAGAAACCAGCTACACAAAGCTAAAAAGGCCATAAATATGCTCGGATTTCCTCTGAACACGGTTGGCATACTCTCTCTATAGTTTCTAATTTCATCACAATCGTATCCATTCTATACTCATATGTTCAAGCCCAAGTCCATTGAACAGCTCAGCTGCAATTTTTGAACAATAGCTACCGCTTTAGAGAAGAATAAAAGAAGAAAATGGTTCTGTTCTGTTCTGTTCTGGGCTTTGTTTCGAAAGTTATGCTTCCAAACTCCGTACAATGTCTATTTATAAAAAGAAAAAAAACCACCCCATACGTTATGTACTAGTTATCGCCACTGCTGGCCAGAAAAAAGCAAGCCCACGGCGGAAACGCCTGTACCAATTCCTTCCTCCCGTATCGAATGAAGCCAAATGATATGCTGCACAAGATAATTTTGTAGCAGCGTGAAGTGAAGTCTTTGTTTTGTATGTGTTCAATGTAAAGGAGCTAATCCTCATATAGACAAGCTAATCCCTTGATATCGTTCTAGTCAATCGCTTTGTATCTCCAATACGCCCCGTCGCGAGTTTGCCTTTTTTTTGTCGCCATTTTCTTTGTTGAACTTTTATTAAACTTGTGGCATAAATATCGGCAACCTTTGGTTTAAGAACCTGGAAGCTGTAAAATGATAGAAATATCAGGTGTGTCTTTTACTTCCATTGTGGCACCTTATAAAACAGTTTGAGCCTTGTCGCATGGAAGATTTGGGCCAACATCATCGGGCCACCAGTCTCCATGCCGCGTAGAGTAGCAAAATATTCAGGTTCATGGGCAATCAGCCATTTAACAGAATCAACCCATGCGCCGCCTCTTATTCTCATGATTAGGGCTGCCGTTCAAGCCAAGGTCGTCTCGGTGAATCTCTTCAGTCCCTGCAGGACTTGGAGTATCAAACTTATGATTAGATGCATCAAGTCCGTTGTTAAGTCCATCTGCATCGAGGTTGAAGTTGAAGTCATTTCCGTCTCCAAAGTGAGCATCATTCAAGAAGGCATTGCTGTCAAAGAACTGGTCCAAATCGACCGGTGGAGCGTCAAAATAGGCTTCGTTTCCGTCATCTATGCCGGGAATATGTCCATTTGGACTCAATGGTCCCAAAATGCCACTTAGCTCGTGAATCTTTGCATCCTGTTCACTCTGTAGCCGTTTTAGCCGTTCGAGTTCATCCTGGTTTGTGCTGATATGTTGCAGGGATGGCGCTGGCATAGTCGGTGACCGCATGATCGGTGAGAGCGATGGCGCTACGGGGCTACTATCTTGCGGTGGGGGAGGGGCGGCTGAAGCGGCAGTAGGAGTAGGTCTTTTAGCCAAAGGATCAGACACAGCTGGTATGTTTGGCACTGCAGAAGATGTCGTTCGTGATGCCATTAGGTTGACCAGTTTGCTCCTCTGGTCGTTGCTCAAGGTATTCGGAGCATTATTAACAAGATTGGTTGCGTCTGGTAAATCAAGAGGATTGCTTGCATTATGGTCGTTTATTATCTTCATCATCCGTTCATGGGGGTTCGTCTCGAGTTCTTGCCTGAGACTCGGTGTCGAATCCGATGGTGATGTATCGAGAAGCTCAGTAACATGCCCCATTTCAGGATGAACTCCCAGAGGATGATACGGTGTGCTGCTGGTTGACGACGACCGGCTCGGCTGAGCTGCTGGGTGACTGACCTCGGGGATTCCTGGAAGCAGTTTCTGAGGCTTTCTTGGTGTAGGAACGCTTATTGAGCTGGCAGTGCTGGGTTGGTGAGCCTGAAAAAAATCCCCCAAATCGACAACGCTGCCCTGGTGAGCTGGCTGTTGGCCTTGACTGGCAATCATGCTGGAGATGATATCGCCGACATTCTGCGAATTACCCTGATCCTCCAACGTTTTTCTGAAGACGTTGGCTAGGAAGTTGAGAATAGCATTAATCGAGTTTTGATGCCGGTCATGCTGGGTCTGAAACATAATCGCCTGGTTGTATAAGTCATTGTTGTTTCGCTGTAGACGGTTGATAGCTCCGAGAATTAGCTTCTGCTGGTCTCGCACTTTCTGTAGCTCCTCTTTGATCAGTGTCATTTCCTTCTTCGGAAGGGGTTGATTAGCCTCAGTTCCAGCAGCGGGTAGAGATCGACCCGTGTTGGTGGTCGATGGGATACCCTGGTGAGCCAGTATATCTTCGTGGATAATGTCCTCTTCGCTATCCCCATCGCCATCCTGGCCCTTGTTCCCCTTTTTGGATTTGCCACCGCTCTTCGGCTTATTAATGAGCCATAGAAGATTCGGGTGCCCTCGTCGGAAGTACGGATTCGAGTACTCGCTTGGGCTCTTGTTTTTACGCTCACTCGCTCTCATAGAATTGTCTGACAGCCCTACACACTTGTGGAACCCATACATATTGAGCTGCCTTACGAAAGACGCATAGTTGTTGTGCTTGAATAACTCTGGGATCAGAGTCTTGGCAAACTCATCCTCATCCAGGACAATGAAAGAATCGCCCTTTTCCGACCAGCGAATCAAATCTTCGTTTTTTCGTTCCTCGAGGAAGCTAATTTGAGGGTTAGTTTGCGATATTGCTCCCAGGGATTCCGACGTAAAGGCTTACCTGCTCAGCTTTTGAACGAATGGCGGAATTTGCTTCCTTTTAGCCTGAGCTTCTCGTTTCGCCTTCTGGGCCAATTCTTCCAAAACTTCTACATTATCCTGCTCAACTCTACCCTCAGTCGCGTTCTGCGGGACGAGGAGGCCGTCATCGCCAAAGGCGGTCCATTGGTCCGAAGAAGGGTCATAGGAAGCTCTAAGATTCGTGGGAACAAGGGCACGGTTCATTTGTCGCCGTGCAAGTGAGTTCGATGGCGCATTTGCGGCTTGGGGGTATGTCTGTTGTGCTTGCGCAAGCCCGTATGGGTCCTCGCGGTGTACTGCGGCAGCACT
Organism: Trichoderma hamatum GD12; assembly: GCA_000331835.2. Classification (NCBI taxonomy): domain Eukaryota; kingdom Fungi; phylum Ascomycota; class Sordariomycetes; order Hypocreales; family Hypocreaceae; genus Trichoderma; species Trichoderma hamatum. Next base: position 23,127 of record KQ479146.1, read on the forward strand.
AAAGTAATCGGTCGGCTCGGTCGCACCGCCAGCGGTATTCCATTGCATCATAGGGTTCGCTCCAGCATTGTGGTCGGCTGTATGAGATTGCGGCACATTCCGCTGAATCGGTACGACTGGCGTCGCACCGGGGGCTGCTCGCTTCCTGGAATTTGATGCAGACATGGATAAGGATATACGACGGCGTGGTAGCCGGTCGCTGAGCTATTCAAGCAGGGAATTGCGCGAGAAGGACGAGAAGTGGTGGAATCTGTTATCGAGTGAAACGGAGTCCAGTCGTGATATCGGAAGCCGATGGGTGATGCCCAGAACAGTACTCAGCCCGCAGCTCAAAGGCAAGGTAGGCAGCCTGCGGTATCTCGAAGAGCAGGCAGATGTACTGCTGCATCCAGCAACAGTGAATTGACTGGGAATGGCGCGCGCGGGAGATTAGCGCCTGGCCTCGGCCCAGAGAGAGAACACGTCGACTTTCTTGGCTGATTATTCAAGTTCGAGATCGATAAGCCTGTTGCGGGAAGGCTGAGATTCGCTAGCCGCAGCAATGAGCTGGGCGTATATGAAAATGATACAGGTGTGGCACGCGCGGTTGATAAGATAATTAGGCAACCCGTTGCAGCCTAGAGAGCAGAAAAACCAAAACTACCTCCTCTCTGGCGGTGCCTTTGTCTGGGCGCCTGGGATTCTGCGGACAGCGCGGCAATCCGAGCTCTCTGAATTTTGCCGGCGCGACGCTCGTTGGGCGGATTCAGCTGGGCTCAGCGTCAAACGCAGTCAAAAGAGGGAAAATTCTGTTCAGCTGCAGCGAGGCCTCGCTCCGGGCGCGGGGGTCGGCGATATATGGCGTGCTCAGGCTTGCAGCAGGCGACTCGTTTGTTGGGCTGGCCGAGATTGCAGCCCAGCTCGATGGCAGATGTCGTGCGTGGTTGAGAAAATGCTTGATTTCACAATTACAAAGTACTTTCACAAGAGTGGGCTTCGGTCAGCGGTCTATGGATGTCATCGCGGTATCTAGCCAGATCGGCCAATCAGGACGCGAGGTGATAAAGGCGGTTCAACGAAATAAAGCTTTAAACACGTGATGATAAGCCGCCCTGTCCGGGCTAGTCGCCCAAAAAGAGTTGTTATCGGAACAAACAACAAACTTTGTTCTTTGTCCTATCTCAATCTGGAAATTGCGGAGGACTGTCCGGAGCTTTTCAACCAAGAGATTGACATCGTAAATAGCACACAAACGTGGCTTAGCTTACTGCTTCAATGCCACCAACAGCCGCAATGTCTCTGATGGTTGACGTTTGGACAGGGATACTAGTCAAAAGGAAAGCTTACATGATGCATGCAGTAAAGCCCACAATAAGAAACGAAGATCATTGCCCAAAGTGGTCTTGTCGCACTCATATCATCTAGTCCAGGCCGTTCTGCTCGTTAAAAAATCATGAGATATCAGAATGGCTCGTTTTGAATTTATGCGTTATGAAGTCATGGATTTGCCAGAACGATATATCCCTTACAAAATTCGCATGCTTCTCTGTTGTATTCAATTCATCCAATTATCATTGAAAAAAAGTAACAAATAAAAAAAGATGCATGACGAGTCCATTAGGACTGAGAAAAGGGCAAAAAGCAATGTCCTCGGTGAGGCTCGAACTCACGACCTTCAGATGGCCCAACCTGTTGTTTGGATCATATCGATTTCAATATGAGACTGACGCGCTAGCCAACTGCGCCACGAAGACCTTGTTGAAGACCCGGCCTCGATAAACTTGATCAGAAACCTCGAGTCTGATGGCGGCTTTCGATTTTTGACAGATCCGATTCTCAATTCGAAGCAGTCTTGAAGCAGTACATAGAGCGTAGCTAAGATAGCATGGAGTAGTATCTACTTAGTATCACATAGCTAAAGGGTGGTGGCTCTTAGCTTCCTTAGCTGCAATGGGGAATGTCCAGTATCTTTGATTTAGATTCAACATAGCCCACGGTGAGCCCACGATGAGCTTGCCGCTATATTTCTCCCATACATTTATATACAGTAAATAGAAAGTTAAAAGCAATAATAATAACAGCCAGACCACTGCCCAGCTCAAAGTATTCCGTACGCTGCGCCATGATACCAAATATCGATATAAAGAAACATTGCATAATCCAAAACTTCATTTCGCTCCTCTGCCGGCCAACGAAGCAGCCCGTGCCATCTGAGCATTCTTTGCTTGATCCCATGCCCTCCCAGATCCACCGGCTCGAGACTCTCGCTCAGCTCGTTTCTCCTCTTTCAATGTCCGAGCCTTCTCCCGAGGATCAATGACGACCAGCTCCTCTTCAGCCTTCCTACGGTTGCTGAGGTCTTTGCCTAGCTTATCTGCCGCAAACGAAAGTGCATGTGACATCCAGCCTTCGTCGTCACTGTCCTCCTTCTCCTGTTTGTCCCACGACGTGCAGCTTTGGCAGTTTGCAATAAAGTGCAAATCACATAGTTCTGCTTCCTCGTCCGGTAAGGGCTTCTCTGCTTCACCTTCTTCGTTACTGACGGGCGCTTCTGCAGCTATCTCTTTTGATGGCGGAGCCTTGTCAAGCTTCGCTTGGAAAGCTTTTAGTAGGCGAATAGATGCCTGTTCTTCGGTTGCTGTTGTATTATTACCACCAGGCCGTCTTTTTCTTCCTCGGATGGATGTTTCAGGTATCATTGTTTCTAACGCTGATTTTTTCTTTTCCTTGACTGGTTCCTCGGTGTGGATCGTCCTCCTCATTGATGCCTTGAGAGCCGCCAGTTCTTCATTGGCTCTTTCTAATGCACTCTTTTCTTTGGCCGGCTCTGGCTCGGGTGATGGCTCAGGCGACGGTTCTTTGCGTTTCTTGTGCAGAGGAATATCTCTTGGTCTCTCCTCTTCCATTTCATCATCACCCTTGTTTTCAGCAGCCGATTCATCTGGCTTATCATGGGCCTCCTGAATCTCACTCGATTGCTTATCTGTAGCCTTTTGTTTAGAAGGCTTTGATTTTGAACTCTTCTCTTTGGGAGCAGGAGTCTCTTCCTCCTCTGCCATGACTATCCTTGAGTCAAACTTGGCCTTCTTGAACACAGGCACGTCTTCATCGCCCTCTTCATCTCCAAAGCTGAGCAGCTGCTTACCACCCTTCCTTTTTTTCTTTTTTTCTTTCTCTACTTTTGGTTTTTCCTGTATTTGTGCCACCCTCGATCGCTTTGTCATATCATCAAAGGGGTTAACCAAGATTTCCACCCGCTCAATCTTGACAGGATATAGCGGTCGGTCGGTCGTTTCATCCACTTCTGATTCACCAATCTTTGCCAAGTTGTAAATTGTATCTCCAGCAACCCTGCCAAACATTGTGTTCTTGCCGTTCAGCTCTTCCGCCTTGTCGAGCGTAAAGAAGAATTGACTGCCGTTCGTGTCGGGTTTTCCTTCGTTGGCCATGGCTAGGATGCCACGTCGGTTGATCTTTAGTCGGGAGTGAAATTCATCTCTGAAGTTAATGCCATTGGGGCCTGCGTTCTTTCCATGTCTCTGGTCCATGGGCCAAGGATCCAGGTCGCCGCCAAAGGCGCCTCCGTCGTAGATTGATTCGCCTCCATTTCCGGTTCCTGTGGGATCACCCCCTTGCACAATAAAGTTGGGAACGAGTCGGTGGAAGATTGTGCCATCGTAGTAACCGTCGAGACAATGCTGAAGAAAGTTGCGGCACGTCAGTGGCGTCTGCTTGGCGAAGAGCTCGACGTGGATTTCTCCCAGTGTTGTGTGTAGGATCGCTGAGCCCGTAGGCTGTGGCTCGAGATTATAAATCGACGACATGATCAACCGTATGTCATGAACCCTCCCTCAAAGGTCGCCTTTGACCGCAGCTGTCGCAAAAGTTTGTAGCTGAACCACGCGAGCTTGAGCTTTTGAGGCTCGGCTCAACCCAGTATCGCGCCAGATCCACTATTATCGATAACTGCGATTAGCGCCACTCTTCAAGGCTACATACATAGCATGTGAATGTTCATACGGGGTCATGCCTCTACATAAATAGCATGCAAGTCTTCCTAGCAATGATGCATTTACGTTTCAAAAGCCCAAAACTCTGCTTCCTGCCTTTATATGAACGAAATGATTCGGAGACTTGACAAATTTTAGATACGTCCGCAGACCTCGGCCGCAGTGGACCTTAAGCTAGGTAGCCCATACCGGGGAGTATCGCGGAGCCTACCCTAGAACATTGCGTTCACGCCATTTAGGACCGAATATCAGCTCATTTACTCATCGCTAGGCGAGTGTTGGGCGCGTAAACTGTGAGTATATGTGTAAATACAGCCACCTACTAGAATTGGTGGAATAAGTTGAGATATGGAGTGTAGTTTGTAAATCAAGCAAAGCCGCCTTCCAAATCTGCTTGATTAATTGGAGAATTATATACCTAGCCACCACAATCACCAGCCATAACCATAACTTGAAATAACAACTAGCAATTAGTTAAAATTTTATTTACTATTAGCTTTCACTGCTTATAAAGGACTGTTAATATTCTTTTGTAATATTATTACACTTATATAAAGTGTTAGGTATGGTAATACTACCTACCATTGGTACGTACCACCGTGTACAGTATATAGTATAGTGTGGTCTGGTACGAAACACTGTGTTTCTATAGACTCCTGCAGAGATAGCATAGATAGATAAGAATCAAGCATCTTGACCATACAATCCCGTACTATAACAAATGGCATAAAGGCGGTACTGCGAAGTTCTTACTCCACAGCTCTATATGTTAAGTTATAATACGTATAGCGCTATATCTATAATGCTATGGGAGGTATAGTACTGCAGGTAAAGCCGCCCCGGAGGGTTAAAATAAATTATACTTATAAAAAAGAAAAAAAAAAAAAAATTAAAAAAGAGAAGATAAAGAAGGAGAGAAAAGGAAGAAAAGGAAGAAAAAGCCGCTCTCTCTTCCGAGCAGCTTTGCTTGCCCCTATGGACGCTTCTAGCGGGCATCACACTTGTACAGCGAGCCATGATGCCTCATGTTTCTTAAGGAGTACATAAAATCAAGAAAGACACTGGTCTGAATTGCCACGGCGCAAGTCACAATGCGTGAGTAAAAAAAACCCCAAGGAGATGTATCGCTGCCAAGTATTGCATGAAGCACCATACTGTATTTCGGTCTGACTCTGCGAGCACAACGAGAAGATACTAAAATACGCTTTTGGAATCAACCAACATTAGACCAGTAAGGGTCTCTTGCTTCTCTGTGCCTGTGGCTTGAAAATTTTAAGCTTAGAGCGGCCACTCTCCGCATGTTCGCCATCGGTTTGGGGCTAAACCGTGAGTTGCAGGATCGCAAAGCGGCTCAAGCGCCCTGAGCAACACGGGGAGTCGGACAGGGCAAATGAACCGATTGGCGGAAGCTCCAACAGAGGCGGCCACTTTTGTTAGTGGCGCACGCACTTGATGCTGCCATGCAATTTGAGAAGCTGGGTGCGTGGGGCCAGTTCGGGTTTGCTTCGAAATCAATTGCAGAATTATACAAGCCTACTGCTTGTAAATACAGCAAGGATGATGTTGAAAGCCAGACAGAAGCAGTTTGCATTGACACCCAACCCAACCGGTGCTACTTCATGCCGCGTTCCTCCTCTCGAGCTCCCCCAGTCTCATGCCTGTCTCACCTCGTAATCGCCCGGGTGGAGGATCCCGATCGACGGCAAGTGGTTCGACCGCCAAGCTGCCATCAAGCTAAAACCAGCATCAGCCAATGCTCCAGTGCAGTGTAGGGGCTTAGCACCAAACGTCAGCAGCCCCAGCCCCCCTAATTTGCCGGAGCGGCAGCTGCTAGCTGATGTGCCGATGCGAGGACGTCACCGTCGTCACAGCAGGCAGAGCTCCGGCGATTCCTGTTTTTTTCTTTTCTTTACACCTCTGCTGGCCCTGATCCTGTGGCGAGAGGGCGTTGTTGGGCATTGAGTTCTTTGCTATTGCTGATTTCATAATTTTGCCACGTCCTAATAGTCAACGGCTTCTTATTGCCATTACTGTCTTTATTTAGTACTTTACTTGTTAATACCTAGATTGATACCCCCTCCAAATCGCCAGGCAAGATGAATCCCGCAAAGCTTCTCGAGGAGCACAACGCTGCTGTTGTCAAGATCCAAGAACAGGTCAAGCACTTCTACGACCAAAAGAAGCCATTTCGTGTCTACCATGGCTCTACCAGCTCTACGCGCCCGCTGTCCTTCAAGGCTGATGCCATTGTCGACACCAGCAGCATGGACCGCATTTTCCCCGTCAACCTGGAGACCATGACCGTGCAGGCCGAGCCCAAGGTGCCCATGGATGCGCTGGCTGTGCATACTCTCAAGCACGGAGTTATTCCCAAGATTGTGATGGAATTCAAGGGAATTACTGTTGGGGGCGGCTACTCTGGCTTTTCTGGCGAGAGCAGCATGTACCGCTATGGTCTCTTCAACAACACCGTGTCCGAGATCGAGATTGTGCTTGGCGACGGCACGCTGGAAAAGGCCAATCGCGAGCACAACGCAGATCTGCTCGAGCATGCTGCAGGCAGCTTAGGCACCTTTGGCATTGTTACCCTGCTCACCATTGAGCTAATCCCAGCCACTCAGTACGTTCAACTGGACATTCAGCTGGTAGATGACGTTGCCAAGGCCCACGATTTGTTTGAGGAAGCCACCAAGGACGAGTCAATTCACTTCATCGATGGCGTCTACTTCCGCAGGGGCGTGATTGTCGTCATGTTTGGCCGTTTTGTGAAGACTCTGCCCCAGGGCAAATCCCCTCTCAAGAAGATGGAAGTCCACTGGTTTGCCGACACCATTGAAGCTGCGATCAAGAAGCAGCCTACCCCTGAGAAGCCCACGGACCTCTACATGTATACTCCTGACTACCTTTTCCGCTACGACCACGGTGCTTTCTGGGGCGGCAAGCTTGCATTCAAGCACTTCCACGTGCCTGAGAATGCCATTACTCGCCGCCTGGCCGACCCTTTCCTCGATAGCCGTACCTGCTACCATGCGCTACACAAGTCTGGCCTTGCCAATGAATATGTCGTGCAAGATTTTGGTATTCCGGCTAGCACTGTCAAGGAGTTTATTTCCTTCGTCAATGACACGCTGCCGGAGCTGATGATCTTCCTGGCTCCCTGCAAGGCTCCCAAGGAGATTGGTCTGACATCTCGTTTCAACGCCCGTGTCGACGAAGTCTCGGATCAGCGTATTTTTGCCGTCGGTGTCTATGGCCGCGGACCTCGCGATCCCAAGGCCTTTTACGAGCTCAACCGCAAGCTAGAGCTCCGAAGCGCCGAACTCATGGGAGCCAAGCTCTTGTATGCACGAACATACTACACCGAGGACGAGTTCTGGCTCATCTACCGCAAGGATGTCTACGACGAAATGCGCAAGAAGTACAAGGCCGAGACCTTGCCCTCTGTCTATGACAAGCTCAAGGCCGATATGGACACTGGCGCAGGCAAACGAAGACCTGTGCGCGGTATTCTCGAGACGATGTGGGACAAGGCCGTTGGCAACAAGGCTTACATCCCTGTGAAGAAATGAGCACACAATCTGCGAAAAAACTGGCGACTTTTGTCTGCTTGTTCATAATGTGTTGGGGGGACGATTAATGCGTGACATGTTGGATATGTCTAATTACAGAGCTTTGTCAGCCTGTGTGATTGATACCCCTGACTCTCTTCTTTCCTTCTTGTTCATTAATACAGAAAGATATCTTTTCTCGTTCTCCCTTTGTCGATGGAATACTACATAATGATACCAAGACTGTACTCGTCTACTGCATTCCATAGAATAAAATGATAATTTCTACTATATATTTTTGTACAAACTGTGCATTTCTGTTATGTACAGTAGTGTGCAAGTTGTGTATAATCTGCCCATTTTCAGTCATACATGCCGATAATTTCACCGACAACACTGCGGTAAATGCCATTGGGATCGAACTTTTGTCGCACGGCTTTGAAACGAGAGAGGTACTAGGTATTTTCAGTCAGCTACTAAACAAGAAAAAGAGCTACAAAATCGTGTGCGAGACAATCTTCAACTTACACTCGGATCCAAGTTCTTGACTGCGCGTTTGAAGACATCGCGGGTATTCTTCGTCCAGTGAGGCCGGCATGGGAACTCGTCAACCAATGTGTTGGCCAAATTGATATCTGAGAGACAGAGAGACAAAAAAGTCAGTGTCATAGCAATCTTTCTTCTTCTTTCTTCTTCTTCTCCTCCTCTCTTGAGTTGGAATATATGATGACGATGGGCTTTTACTTACAGAATGCCTCGTTGTATCGCTTCTGATCTCCAATAGCGGGACGGAAAGAAGGGAAATCAAACATGATGGCGCCTTTGCTCCAGTCTTGCCCATCAGCAGTGCCAGTTGTGACCTGGCCGAGGAAATCAAAGTGAGCCTTGCCAAACTTGATGTTGATGCCGCTCCGGTACGTCGACGCCATGGGCATCAGTTTAGCCGTCTCCGCGTCGAAGAGGGCGCGAATTCGCTTCAGCACCTCGTTCGCTCTCGTGACGGGGAAGGCCAGTTCAAGTGTATACCCCTTGAGTCCGTATTCCCATTCGGGTCGCTGGCCGGGATACAAGCCGCCAATCAGCACGTCGTAGTTCCAGCCGTAGACGGGCCACTCTGTGATTTCGGCATCGGTGATTTTGTCGTGGAAATTTGGCTTTTCCCAGATGCCAAAGAAGATGCCTTCGGCGGCGAGGTTGGGGATGGAGCTGTATTTGCCGCTGTTGAGGAGGACGACGGCTGCGCCTGCTTCGAGGGCCGTGACGGAGAATGTGGATTGGAATCCGAGCTGGCTGCTTGTGTTTGTGGGAACGATGTCGTAGGTGCGCCAGTGGAATTTGTGCTGGGACGGCCACCACTGTATGGGAGAAACATGAGTGCTCCTTTTTCGTCTTTTTCATATCTTGTCTCTTTTGAACTTAAGATGGGTCGGGTGTTGGACTTACCCAGAAATTGGCTGTCAGATATGGCGAGATTAGGTTATAGATATCGCCGTTGAGAACGTCCTTCTCCTGAAGACTGGAAGACTGTTAGCTATTGATAGGCCTAAGGGCAAGAAGCCGTGTAGAAGAGAAACCAACGTCGTTTGCATGGCGTATACTTTGGTCTCTGGGAAGATTTGCATCTTGATCCTCGCAATAATTCCCAGCAAGCCCAAGGAAGTCGAAGCAGCAAGCCAATCCTCGTTGGTTTCATCCCGCTCAACCCGTCGAATATCTCCATTCCCATCAATAATGTCCAGCGACAACACGCCACCAACGACCACGGCGTCCTCCCTCAGCGAAGTGCGATGCGCGCCCATGGCGATGCTCCCGCCCAGCGTAATGTTCCAGTTCACCAATCCAGTGCCGATATTGGCTCCTCGCTCATGGAGATACTCGGCAAGCTGAAAGAAGGTCACGCCACCTTCGACCACGACGCTCCCGCCGGCGAGGTCAAAGTCGGAGATGCCATTCACGAACTCGGTGCGGATGATGACGGTCGCGTCGTCGGAGCACTGCGTATCGTACCACATGTGGCCTTTGCCGCCGGCGCGCACTTGCAGGCCGCGGCGGGAAGCATCTTTGACGAGTGCCGCCATCTCGCTGACGCTGGTTGCGTTGTGGACCTCGACGACGTTATGACATGATGGCGATCCAGGGCCGTCAAAGGTGTAGAATTCGAATGCCGATGCGGCGTCTAGCAGACCAGCTAGGATGGCGATGGAGTGACGAAGCATGGCGAAAGCTTCAACTCTCTAGCTTTACGATATAAGTTCTCTGTAGATGTATCAGAGAGAGTTAATCGAAAAGCATCTGCCCTTCGCCGTGGGAGCTGGTCATGCTTAAGGTTATATAGACGTCAGCTCAAAGCTACCATCTTGCTTACGACCTCGCGTCTAAACAATCTTGTGCAATGAAGTCACACTTCTTTTCATTGCTTTTTCAATCTAATGCAATGCAATGCAATAATTTATTCCTCGTGACCTAAATTGCTAGCCGCGGTCGTTATTTCTCTTTCAATCTCAGCACCAGCATCTGCACCATCGCCAAAGAGACATGTGCAAGATGCACCGGTTTCCTCTTTCAGGTGCCGTGGCCGAAGATGCCTCCCTCAAAGTCAATCGAAGGTGTATATAGGCCACTCACATGGCCGGGTGATACATTTAGTACGGCCATCATTTAGCAGACGGGCAGGACTTCTCTCTTCAGTTCCGGAAGTGATCGCCGTGATATTTACCCCGGAATGTTGTCCTTAGCTCTGCATGCTACGGTCTAAGTCTAAAAGCGACGTTGGAGAGCTTGAGCTTCGTGCGGGGGAACGACGAACCGCCCTATAGGATTCTGCATTTGGAGAGGTGACTTGGGCTAAAAGAGACTGATTCATGCAATGGAACGCTGGGGGAGAGACCTGGCGAGAACACGAGGGGCGGGGAATGTCAGATGGACGGTTGTGATGTTATGCCTATTTCTACTCTTTGCTCTCAAAAAGAGAGCTCATTTGAAGATTGCTTTTTGGTATACTTGTTTTAAAATACTTTGACATTGTATAGTATGCAGTAATGGTGGAGGCATCCGCCCTCGACACTGGTGGTTACTGTAACAGATGGGAGTTTCTCAGTCAACGTTAATACCTAACCACCTTTTACACCCGGGCATGCATCATTGCAGACTATTGATATTTAAAGGCAACATTAAGCTTAATGCTCTATGGAGTGTCGAACCCAAAAGGGATCCAATCCGAATGCTAGGGCCTGGCTCTTCCGCACAATCGTCATCCCGCCTTGAGCAGCTTCCACATCTGGGGTGTTGCTGTCACATCTGCATTCTGCATGCATAGCGCCGGGGTCCGCGGGACGGGATGCTGCTATTGCTACTCAGCTATAGCCTTCAAATCAATTCATAGATTTCTTTCTCTTTCAACTATGCCGCGTTGCGAAGTATATGAGAGTTGAACCTTTGAACTACTGCCTCGCGGCTGGTCTAAGTCCTTTTTTAGAGCGCCATGGATAGTCAACACTATGTTGTGTTTACAAAGCAGTTGAGCCTCTGTAACGTGGATTGAGACAAGATACTGAATGGCTAAATATTTTTCCGATGATCCTATTCCATCTTACTCTTTCATACTTTCGGCATATTCACTCTCTTCCTTAGGTAAAAAAAGCTATAGAGCTAAGCGCAGTTTTACCAAGCTCGATCCTCACGCACGGCATAGAGGACAGTAGAGCTAAAGCTTCAATTCACCAATCATAGGTTGGCATATACCAACTACCTAACTGCCTACCTACTCGGTACTGTCTACCTGGCATTGGCAAGCATCACGTCCCCTCAAGTAACCACAATCATAGTACATCCATGTACCTCGTCGAACAGAGTTAATTTGGGGGTGCTAATTTGATTGAAATCAGCTGTTATTCTACGTCTCGCATATATGATGCGCCTAGAGTATCATTCAGCTGCCACAGAGCGTATCAGCTCGTGTCGCGCATGGAGATGTGCCCATGTAGATCAGCCATGCATAAACCACTCAGCTGCTGTTCCACAGCTCAGCGATTATCATGGGGCACATCTATTGCTGCAAAGTGGTGGAGCTGATCCCATTGAAGCCGAGGATGATAGTAATAAAGAAACCAGATTGCCATGCTGCATTATGGATCTGGGATGCTGGACCCAGCTGCAAGGTACGGGCACTTGGTGTAAGTGAGAATCTGAATTGTCACAGGATAGGTGTGTTGGGAACCTATCCCAGCTACACTAGCATTGACTAAAGAAGCTCTCCGTCGGTGTAGTATTTGTTACGGAGCATATTCGAGACAGTGGGTTGCGGTGCTTGTCACGCTCAGGACTGAGTTGAGCGCCTTTTTATTATTCCAACGTTTAGCGTATCGAGTTATATTGTCATAGTTGTCATGAAGCCAAGACGAACCTCATTGCGCCATGTTTGAAGCTGTGGGGTCTCGCATTAAATCCTGATTTTTCATGTTTCTGTTAGTCTTTAATTGTCCCTATATAATACTGTGTCGTTTCTTCCACGTGTTTATTATTTTTTTTTTTACACTGGCCACGTAAGGAGCATTAAGGGGTTCAGCAACCGAGTCATGAGATAGCAGTTGAGACTTTTCAAAGAGGCAAAATGAATATCCGCGCTTGCCCAATTGCGTGCATACAGGGTGTAGCGCATAGTAGGCTGCTGAAGCCTTGCGCAATCAAGTTTTCAGCAGCGTGAACTCTTGAAGGCCGGGCAAAAAGGCGAATACGCACCGAGTGTTGCACCATGCAACAAGATAGAGTAAAAAGGGGATCTTGGCTCAAGAAGGCGGCGATACCAAGGAATGTCTGGCTTGTTATCAAGATGCGGTGAAATCTCCCGTCGGCTCATTTGCCTATTTTGTGTAGAGCAGCGTTATTAGTCGAGTCGATCACTTGTCTCGGGTATTAGCCGAGTCCGAACGAACTGCGGAGATGTGCCCCTCGAGCCCCTCGAGAGCCCCTCGGGAGCCCCTCGATGTGCCCCTCGCTATATCTCAACGAGAATGGTGAATGGCATGCTGGTATCGCCCAACAGCACCTTATTATAACATCCTTTCGTGTGGCTGTTCGTTATCGCCGCGGCGCAATTCATTACGCCGCCGCTCCGCCTCTTCGTGGCACCTCCCAACAAAAAGGGCGGCATCTGTTTCCCGCAGTTTCACAATTTACATAATTGCCCGCGACGTCAACGTATTCAGGTGTAAACCGCTAGTATCCATTCCTTAGTATAGGTACCTAGTAGTATGGAGTCCTCCGTATGGTAGCTTACCCCCCACCTGCTAACAACTAAAACTGAAATAACGGTTAAGGGTGTTGATTGAGCCTCGGGAGCTTCCCGCAGGCCGTCGGCGGCATAACGTAAGCATCTTGATACGCTTTGGAAGAGAATTAAGAGCAAAAGGCTACAAGGAGCTGGATTTATATTGCAGAGATCCTAGGTAAATCGGATATCGACCTGACCTCAGCTTAGATCATGCTACTGTACATACATACACACATACATACATATATATGCATGTAGGTAGGTATCCAGTATAGGCACCTAGGAACTAAGGCATCTATAGCCACCCTTCGAGTCTAGATCCACGGTAGTAGCCAACCCCGCTCCCTCTGATCTCGAGGCCTTGCTCTCGTGGTGGCTCACTAATCAAGTAATATTCTGAGAACTCTGTGAAGCCCTCTCGTCTTTGCTTTGTATAAGAACCAGCATTGCAGGTGACAGCTCCCTTGTGCAGCCAACAACAAAACTGCCCGTCAATGAAGCTGACGAAGCTGACGAAGCTCGAACAGAGTGGATTCCTATAGCGGCAAGTTTTACTGAATATGGACAACATGGACTTCGATGTGAAGGGCGGCGCAGCTTTAGAGCTCCGCGAACTACCGAATAACCGACACCAGGTACCGAATTCGCCCACTTCCCATAGACTACCACCTACAAGACATACAGGTCAGGCACCAAAGTTGATGTCGGAACCCTCGATGACAGATATGCCTACTAGTAGTAGTACTACTAGCATCTGCTGTATGCTTAATGCAGCACGTGTTTGGGAGTGGAGTTTCTGCATTATCTGCGCTCTGCAGCTTGCCATAGAGCGATAGTGGTCCATGAGAAGTTCCTATTACTAGTAGTATAATGCTTGACAGCTTGTTCCCCGGAATTTGCTCAGCAATCCCCCCAGATTTATGCTCGCGCTTGACCAAAACAAGTGGCCGCAGTGGCATGTTTTTTTCTGGGGTATAGTAATAGTTTATTCGACGACCTGGCGCTTATCTGGAACACCCGGACCATCTTGCATGTTCCATAGGACCGGCGAGGGCCTCTAGTCCTAGCGGGCCGCAACAGCAGCAAACGCCATTGGATCACCTGCTATCGCTCTCGGTGAGACGGATGCTGAAGTCGCAGGAAGGCCATCCTTGCCCTGCCAGCGTCCCCCGGTTGCAAGGAAGCCTGGGAAGAAGGCGTCAGCCGCACTGGTTTCGGAAGCTTCCAGGCCGCAATCGTACACGGACGTACGATTTTCGACAGAGGAGCTAGGATGAGCCGGGAGACCAGCTAACCCAGTCTAACACTGCTATTGATAGCCCGACTTGGTAGCAGCATTGCCTAGTACTGCTATTGATAGCCCGACTTCGTAGCAGCAGTGCCTGGTACTACTTCCACCACTACGGAGTATCAGATACCGAAACAGGGCTTTCAATATGCCCGGATGAGGGGTGGAAACTTGGGACAGGAGGGCGATAAGCTAATTCTAGCTCCGTCACAAGTTTACGCTAATTCTTTTACTTACTATCCATTAGTAGTAACTTATGTGCGGAACGGCGATGCGGAACAAAGGCATACGAAAACGACGAAGCAAGGGACACAACGCCACTCAAAGCGGGGTAATTGTAATCGCTGCTAGCATCTCAAGCCCCCCCAACGAAGATTCTGGGGAATCATGCCCGAAGCATGGCTTTGAAGCTGAAACCGGCCGCTGGTCATCTGTTAAATTGCTTACCCAATGCGTTGAGAAAGAGAGGAGCCATGCGGAAGTTCCCGCACGGCAGAGCTGTCAGGATGATGGCAGTGAAAATGCAGTATTCTGTATTGAGTATTGTGATGAATGGTGACGGACTGACTCGCCCTGAATACAGATGTGCATTACGCTCTGGGTGCTACTGACGATAATTTTTGCGAATGCAACTCCAAGTTTTGGTGTATGACTATGGAAGAGGAAGCATGTGTCTTTGCGTAGACGGGATATGCCAGAAACATTCCCAAACCGAGACGAACACATCTCAACGCCCTGGCTAGCACAATTGGCTGCGTCTACGGGGATAACCATGTTAAAGCGTGCTTCTAAGGAGGAACCGATCGATTGCCAACTCGGTGCAAGGGACTTTTCTGAATTATACACGTACAGTGATTAGGTTAATACTTATGCCGGTGCTAAAAAGATAGGATTTGCATGCACTGGCACCCGCTGAGCCGGGCATGGGGGCCAATCAATAAGTCAACGCGTTCTCTGAAGAAACGAGGCGATCACTCACTCTTTGCAGCAGCCAGCATGGTGGTGTGAACTAGCTAGGCCTCTCTGCGCAGTACTACTGCCCTCAAAGGAAAAAGAAAAATGGAGCAGACAAAAACTGGTTGACGAAGCGGGCGGAGAACTGGTGCGAAGTTTGCGAGTGCGGAGAAGGCAAAGAAAATAGGGCTGCGCCAACAGGGGAAAAAGATGGCAAATACTGCACAGATTGGCCCACCAAGCATTGCGGCGGCAGCAAGATAGGGCATCTGGATGGGCAATTTCGCAGCAGGATGAAACCCGCATAGTTCCTCGTGTGATTGCCCATATACGGAGCATATACGGAGTACAGGTAGGTGTACTGTATATACGGAGCACTATATTGTAGGTATATGCACTTGCTTGGTGAAGGCTTGCCTCCGGATTGTCATCATTTGTTAGCCACCAGATTGCTGCGGGGAACCTGCTCAACAACCCCAGAGCCGCTCTGATTCGGACTCGGTGGTGCGCCTGGAGCCCTCTGGGGCATCTACTGCCTCCTGTACGCACGTCCAGCACCACTCGGTTCGCCGCCAACCACCCTCTACGACACAAGCGCCGCCTTGGAGATGGCATGGGACGGCGAGCGTTGTGGGGAACGAGGAGCAGCACTGATTCGGAGCCAAGGAGCGTGGCCCTCGAGATGCCGGGCTTGCGCACAAATCGCCCCCTGATGAACTCGAGCTTGGCCCTCCCCGGCAGCCCGGGGCCCGCAGCGGATCTCCTGCAACAAGATGGGCGCTCTAGGCTTGAAGTAGCAAACGCACTAGTCAGTTGTGTCTGGCTGCATGCAGTTGTAAGTACGTACAGCACATGCACAATTACGAAGTGCCGCTGGCTGGAGCAGCGTCTCGGATATCGTCGCTACAAAATGTGGGAGCTGGCGGGGAGCCGAGAGAACAAGAGGCGGCGGCGTTGCGGCCGGGCTGGGCACTACTACGAGGTAGTAGTAGGTATGCTGTAGCTGCCACCCGATCAGGTAGCGGTACAAACCGCACGGGCATGCGCTTGGGATCCAAAGTACCGCTGCCTTGCTGTGGGCGGGCTGAGGGAGGGGATGGGGGTCGCAAAGACATTGGCACCCTGGTAGACGTTTGGGAGGACTGTATCCATGTGTCTCCATACTTTTTGCATGCGCGATGGAGATATGGATGGGGTCCCGGAGTATCATTGCTCTCTAGAGCTCTTTGAAGCGCCGCCCCCGCTCTGGCGACCGAGCTGGAGGCAAATACGGATCCCGAGTAGGGCTCCTTAATAATGAGAATGGGCTGCGTGCAGCAAACGGCCGCTGCTCGTTAGAAATAAAAAGGTCTAGTCGTCCCCGAGTCGATTCCTTCCTCTTTCTCCATCTCTTGCATACAGTATCAACTGTCTTATCCTTTCGTCATAAATACCCCTCCTGCCCCTCACATTTGATTTTGCTTTTCTTTCTTCCTTCTTCTCTTATAAGAGCCAGTTACACCTTTTCTCTTACCTGTATATCACAAACGACTGTTCAAGATGGCTTTGACCGTTGAGCTCACCACCCCCACCCACGGGACATATACCCAGCCAATTGGCCTGTAAGTCCTACCGCCATCATTGCGTCCCCATCTATACCCTCTTTGCTGCGTCTTCTGCGTCTTCTCTCAACTACTTGCTTGTTCACAACAACTAACACGTCGTCTTTCAAGGTTCATCGACGGCAAGTTCGTTGAGGGTGTTGATAAGAAGAAGTTCGAGGTTATCAACCCCGCAACCGAGGAGGTCATTACCTCTGTCTGCGAAGCTACCGAGAAGGATGTCGACATTGCTGTTGCCGCTGCTCGCAAGGCTTACAACACAGTATGGAGGAAGACTGCCACCGTCGACCGTGGTCGCATGCTGCTCAAGCTTGCCGACTTGATCGACAGAGATGCTGCCAAGCTCGCCGCCGTTGAGAGTTACAACAATGGCAAGCCCATCGCTCTGGCCACCGGAGAACTCACACTTGTCAGCGCTTGCATCCGATACTACGGAGGCTGGGCCGATAAGATTCACGGCAAGACCATTGACATCGACAGCGACTACATGGTCTACACCAAGTACGAGCCTGTAAGTGAACAACCCTCTACCCACAGCTACTCCTGGAAGTCATAGCTAACCGACTTCATTCTTGTACAGCTCGGTGTTTGCGGTCAGATCATTCCCTGGAACTTCCCTCTTCTCATGCTTGCATGGAAGATTGGCCCCTCATTGGCCACCGGCAACACCGTTGTCTTGAAGTCCTCTGAGCAGACCCCCCTCACTGCCCTTCTCGTAGCTGAGCTCATCAACGAGGCTGGCTTCCCTCCCGGAGTTTACAACATCATCAGCGGCTTCGGCAAGACCGCCGGTGCTGCCATCGCTTCCCACATGGATATCGACAAGGTCGCCTTCACCGGCTCAACCCTTACTGGCCGTGCTATCATGAAGGCTGCTGCTTCTTCCAACCTGAAGAAGGTCACCCTTGAGCTCGGTGGCAAGTCACCCAACATCATCTTCGACGATGCCGACATCGACCAGGCCGTTTCATGGGTTAACTATGGTATGTTCTACAACCAGTCCCAGACCTGCAGTGCTGGTACCCGTATCTACGTCCAGGAGGGCATCTACGACAAGTTCATTGCCGCCTTCAAGAAGCGTGTTTTGGAGAACAAGGTTGGCGACCCAGCCCACCCCGAATCCTTCCAGGGACCTCAAATCAGCCAGGTGCAGTTCGACCGCATCATGGGTTACATCGATGCCGGCAAGTCTGAGGGTGCCAAGCTTGAGATTGGTGGTGAGCGACACGGCGACAAGGGTTACTTCATCAAGCCTACCATCTTCAGCGATGTCGGTCATGACATGAAGATTATGCGCGAGGAGATCTTCGGACCCGTCGCTGCTGTTGCCAAGTTTAAGGACGAGGAGGATGTCCTCCGCATGAGCAACGACTCCACCTACGGCTTGGCCTCTGCCATCCACACCAAGGATCTCGACCGAGCTATCCGTGTCAGCAACGAGCTTCACGCTGGTACCGTCTGGGTTAACAACTACAACTTCCTCCACGCCCAGATTCCTTTCGGTGGCTTCAAGCAGTCTGGTATTGGCCGCGAACTGGGCGAGGAAGCACTCAACGCTTACACCCAGAACAAGTCTGTGACCATCCGCATTGGAGGTGGCAAGTCACCAATTAACTAAATTAAAAAAATACTGTAAAAACTAAAAAAAGGAACGGGTTGTTACGAATAGGATGAGATTGCTGGGTAGCCTATCTCTTTTTCATTTGCTTGTATGTTAATAGTCTGATGGTAGCTAGCCATGAATGAAACTGCATGACTCTTTTTTTCAATTTTGAGCTATTTTCTTGTCTTGAATAGGTGTAATGTTCAGTAGGTGTGATGTAGTTAATATTGTAGGTGCGCAATAAGCTATTGCCAACCTCAAGTTGTTGGCATGTAGTTGTCAATTAGCCGTCGGGTTTTATAGCCTTTCTCGAGTGGCCTTGCTCCGCAGGAATATCCGATATACGAGCCTCATCGCCGTATCTATAGCCTAATGTTTGGAGTAGGGCGAGCGATATTTTACTAAAATGTGCTATGTAATATTATCTGTTATCATTGAGCTATGGATTTGACATCAAACAATGAGTTTTGATAATAGTTGGTCTTTTCAAATGGTGGTCTTTACCCCCAAGTCCACGGCTAGTAATGTGGGATCTGGGACGTGGGGTATGAAGATGATATTTTTAAATCTATCGCAATGTATATATTATCAGTGAGATGAAGAAAGAATTGATAGGTGAGGGGAGAGATGGAGATAGAGAGAGACAAAAACACAATAGCACAATAGCTCTTTCATGTAGTCGCATTAAGGTACATGTAGATCGTTGTTTTCTCTCGGATGCTATTACTAGATGCCATGGCTTGAATCATATTACAAATAAATGTATATACTGCAGAAGATGACCCAGAAATACGCTCTTTTAACCAGGCGCTTAGGATAGATATTCAGTGTTTCAAATCTCAGACCTTGAAGATCTCTTTTCCAACGACATTCCAGGTAGCATCCTAAGCGTCAACCAATAAACTTTTGCTATCGAATTGATATATTAAACAAGGTAGCCGACGTCAGGACCCCTCTTTTCTGCCTGTGCCTGTATGTGTGTACTACTAGAGGTAACAGCAGGGCAGCGATCCTTTTGTGAGAAGTGACAGAAGAAAGAGAGCAAATGGACATAAGATGGGCATAATTCATACTGGCCCAATGCAAGGCGAAGCGCATTAACTTGGCGGTCACCGTCACTGTAACCATCACCGTTCACTGTACAGGTACATCGTAGGCCTCCCGCCTTAGTGCTTCAGGCTCGTAGCGAGACATGCACAAGCCGCCCAATCGGGCAGCGCCACCACTGTGATATGACACAAACTGCAGAAAGAGGGAGGGGGAAATCACCTTTTTTTATTTTTTTCATTTTTTACTTCTTCTCATTGCTTCCATGTCGATCCAGCCATTGTCACTCTGCCCTCATCATTTGTCTCATATATTTTGCTGCTGTGCCTGTGCCAACTATTTTTTTTGTTCGTCGCTTATACTGAGAAGCCATCGTTGCTTCTGGTACTGCCTTGCTGCTTGTATAAGTGCCAAACTCGCAGCATCGGGCTCTCATAAGCAAGAGAAAAGAAAACATGGCATACGGGTTGGGGCTTGTCGTTTTGCTGGTATGAATCGTCTGCTGCTCTTCTCTTCTCTTCTTTTCTGATCGCTAATGCAATGCTGCTTCAGACCAGCGCCGTGCTATTCGGCATCACGGTGTAAGTTGTATACGAAATAAGCCTAATATCCAAGCCTACGAGTACACCCTGCTAACAACTCACACGATACCTTCAGAGTCGTTCATTTTCATAGCGCTCATCTATCGCTCCCTATCAGCTCAGCCGTCACCATTCTCACGGTCCTACTGCCCATACTCTCGTTTCTCAATTCCTTTATATACCCGAGCTTGCTTCATTCCGCCCGCAACTCATCCAACCCTCTCCATCGACTCAGCCCAACTATTCTGCAGACCCTCCAGGGCCTTTTCACCACCATTCTTGCCACGCTGCTCTTCGAAAAGGTGGTGCCTTCAACAACGGTGGAGTGTCTGATGGACAACCAGTGGCTGGGATTGTGGCGCGACCGCAATGCGGAGGCGATTCGCCTGATTCAAGACACGTTGAACTGCTGCGGCCTGAACACCCTCAAAGACAAGGCCTATCCAATTTCGGATCCGAAAGCCTGCGCTGCAATGTTTGGACGGAATCTGGCGTGTAGAGGACCCTGGAGATCGGCACTCAGGGGCAGCGCAGGAGCAGATTTCGGTGTTGTTGTTGCGGTGGGAGTGTTGCAGGTGAGCTGTCGCCCCCTCTTTCTCTTACCATATCGATATACTCACTTTTCCAAACAGATTTTGAGCTTGCTCATGACGAGAGAAGGCACAAACTGGTGGACTGCATGGCGTACCGTTAGCTGGCACCGACAACAGCAAGTCAGTCACCGGGAAAGCCGCCCATTGCTGGCAGGCATCCCCGAGGTAGATGCGGATGAGGTCGTTGAGCATCAAGAGGACTCTCCCCATCCGCGAGGATACCAGAGCCTGACCAACGGCGCTGACGAGGAAAACAGGCCCAGAGTTGAGCCGGTCATTCGTAATCGTCAGGAGGCAAATGTCTGGGATTCCGATAACTAACCTGGATTTCTGAATTACCCCTTAACAATTGGAACCATTATCACTACGCGAATTGTGATACAGCACTACTAGCTAGGAGCGATATTTGTAAAAAGCTTTCTTGAGTTCTTTTCCTTATGATATTAGTATTGTCTTTGTCTCTATTTGGTCTCCGGCATGTATCTATCTCTTTCGCGACTCGAGCGCCTCCTTGCCTAGCTTTTCCAGCGCACTCTCATACTCTTCTATTCTATCTTCGTTCATCTCCTCTATAATCACTCTGCCCACCTTCTGTGCTCTCTTCACGCCGGCGCCTTTACCAATTTTACCCCAGAACCAACCACTCTCTCCATCTCCCACAAGTGTCCAGGCACATCCAGACCTGCCTGCTCGAGCAGTTCGGCCAACACGGTGGACATAACCGGCCACGCTTGGGGGAAGGTCGTAGTTGACGACATGTGGCAGCTTCGGGATATCGATACCACGGGCGACAAGGTCGGATGCGATGATGAGGCGGAGGGGTGAAGAAGGAGTGGTGAATGCTCGCAGGGTCTTGCGGCGGATGCTGGTCGGTGTGGTGGATGTGAGGGTGCTGATTTGTGTGGCGAGGGATTTGTCGAGGATGGTGAGAAGTCGTGATAATCGCAGCGCAGCCTCGTTGGATTTTGTAAATATGAGGGCCCTGGGTATTTGTGAATTGGACAGCAAGGAGTGTGGTTTCTTTTCTTTGGTGCTTGACTCTGCGTCTGAATCTGAATCTGAATCTGAATCTGAGCTTGTATCAGAGTCTGAGGTAGTGTCTGAATCGTCAGAGTCCGAGTCCGAATCGGAATCAGAACTTGAATCGTCTGAGCTGGTCTCAGAGGCTGAGTCTGACTGTTCCTTTGTAGTAGCATTGTCCGACTTGGTCGTATCGCTGTCGATAGCCATATGCTGGCTCCGTAGAAGATCAAGGAGGTACAACGGCTTGAGATTCGCATCATGTACCCTCACGGCGTATTCTCTCAGCAATTCCGGTAATGAGTGCTCTGCGACTTGCACGTCACTACCGCTTTCCAGAACGATCAGCTTTGGCCTCTTCAGGGAGAGCTGGTTCAGGAGACTCAGGTCCCTGGTCAGTGTGGCGCTAAGAAGAATCTTGCGGACGCCCGAGTAAGGCATGTCGGGGAAATCCCTGGCACCGTAGCTGTTGACCTTGAATTTATCCAGGACAACGTCCAGCCATCCTTGGAAGCTTTGCGCAAGTAGTTTGTCGGCTTCATCGACGACGAGCCAGCGGATATAGGAGAGAGTGAAACCGGGTGTTTGGTCGATGTGCTCGACGAGACGACCGGGAGTACAGATGAGGACGTCGACTTTGGAATGGAAATCGATAACTTGGCCCTGCCAGGGTCCAATGCGAGGGTTGATGCGCCGTGTGTCGGAGCTGGTGAGAAGCTCGTCCAAATCCTCTTCGCTGGCACTTGCCGAGGATTTATATGATGCATCCTGCTCCAGCTGCTTATACTCTTCGGGGTCGTATCGCGTCTCCTTGGTTACAAGGAGATCCTGTTCGGAAGCCAAGGACTGGTTACCGATCGCGATACCAATGCGCACCCTCTTCCTATCCTCTCCTTCGTATGCCTTTGCGCAGAGCTCAAATACTTCCTGCGCCTGCTTGACGAGTTCACGGGTGGGCAGGACAACAAGGCAGCGCAGTCTTGTGACGACACTGTTGCTTAGATCTCTTACTATAGGTAAGGCGTATGCTAGTGTTTTTCCTGAACCAGTCGCTGCTGAGACGAGAAGATCACCTGGCTGTTTGTTTGCTGGGAGTAATAGTGGTAGTGCCGCAGTCTGGACAGCAAAAGCATCTGTATAACCCTTCTGTTCCAGAAATTTAGCTGCTTTTGGAAGGATACCAAGGTCTGCGAAAGGAGTGCGAGTATCTTGCGAGACGCGGATTGGCGCTGCGAGCCATGGCGGGAGTGTCTCGTATGTTGGTTTGGCCGTGGTTGGTGCGGCGGGCTCGGGCTGTGGCAGAGGCTCCAAGCCATGAAGTTCCGCAGGCTCTTCCGGCTCCTCCACGATGCCCTGCTCCTTGATCATTTCTGAATACTTGAGTGATTTGGCCTTTCGCTCAAAGACGGCCTTGTGTCGTTTGTCTTCCTCTCCATCTTGTGCTTCTTCTGTATTAGCGTCTTGTGATTTCTTCTTCTTCTCCCTTTTAGGCGGCTTCTTCTGCTTTTCGGCGGGCTCAGAGGCTTCCGAGTCACTTTCTTCTGCAAGACCCTCATCCGCCATATCGGCATCGTCATCATCTGCGCCAGTATCTGCTTCGTCGACATCGGAGGTGGGCTCGTCGTCTTCATCGTCTGATGCATCTCTTTTCTTTTTGTCTTTCTTCTCCCTCTTCTTTTTCTCCTTCTCTGATTCTTTCACCTTCCGTTCCTTCGAGGTGCCTTCGACCTCTTCTGTGTCATTATTCTCTTTCTGTTTCTTTGATTTCTTTGATTTCTTAGTTTCGGGTACTGGCAGTTGCTCCTCTTCGACTCGTTTTCTCTTGGGCGTCGCAGAATTCGACTCGTCTTCGAATCGCTGAATTATTGGCAATGCATCTTGCTGCGAGGGTTTTGCACCAGGGATATAGCGGGAGTAGGAGAGTCCATCTACATTCGTTGTTGTGGCAGTAGTTGGTGCAGGTGACTGTTTCGTAGCTGAAGAATCGTCGTTGCGCGAAGGCTTCTGCCCTCCAGACGGAGGAATGTACCTCGCATACATCTTGTTTTTTTAGAAAAATGAAACAAAATAGAGAAAATATGAATTTATAAAACAATTGGCCTCAGGAATTGAGAAAAAAACAAATGCGCTGCGCTGACAGCTTGACTGTCGCTATTAAAGCCAGTATACTGCGATGCGAATAATTAGCCCGCGATAGCTCGTCCAAAAATTTGGCGACAAAGCTGTTATCGGGATTTTGCCGCCTCTCACCGCCGCGCTTATCGGAGAGCTTAGCGTCATCACTGGAGACGTAGCCAATTTGGGGGAGTGAGCCTATAACACCACTATTAACATCTCACAGGGGGTCTAACCTCTAACCTCTAACCAGTGTCGCGCTTCTAACGACCTTGAGGAGCATCAATGTTCTGGGATCGGATGAAGGGAGAGGTATGAGATGATATGAAGCAAGGCGAATAGGGAACGAAAGCGGAGATTTGATAACTGGCGAAATGAGATAGCCATGAGGAAGAGGCTTACCTGTTCAACTCATCCTCAGTCTCAGTCTCAGTCTCAGTCTCAATACCACCATCGAGAAGATCCATGATCGAGAAATCACAAGACTCAGGCTTAAACCTTCCAACACAAATACAAAATGGGGCGCAAAACATACAACATCGCTATGGTTAGCGACTTCTTCTTCCCCCAACCCGGCGGCGTCGAATCACACATCTACCAGCTCTCAAGCAAACTCATCGACAGAGGCCACAAAGTCATCATCATCACACACAACTACGACGACCGCAAAGGGGTGCGCTACCTCAACAACGGCGTCAAGGTCTACCACGTGCCCTTCTTCGTCATCTACCGAGCGGCAACCTTCCCCACCGTCTTCTCCTTCTTCCCTATATTGCGGAATATATGCATCCGCGAGCGGATTGAAATCGTTCATGGCCATGGAAGTCTCAGCTCTCTTTGCATCGAAGCCATCCTGCATGCGAGGACTATGGGGCTGCGAACCGTGTTTACCGATCATTCACTCTTTGGATTTGCGGATGCTGCGAGTATCTTGACGAATAAGCTGCTCAAGTTCATCTTGAGCGATGTAGACCACAGCATATGTGTGAGCCATACTTGGTGAGTGGCATGATGACGAACATGCTTCACAGTCAAGTCTTCTAACCTGTATTTTAGCAAGGAAAACACTGTGCTTCGCGCTTCACTTGATCCTCTCATGGTATCAGTAATTCCCAACGCCGTCGTTGGTGAAAACTTCCGGCCTCGCGATTACCCAACACCATCCGAGAAGGGAGAAGGCTTCAGGGCCGAGTCGTCTCCTCGTCTTCTCGGACCCCACGACGTCATCACCATCGTCGTCATATCCCGCCTCTTCTACAACAAGGGCACCGACCTTCTCACGGCCGCCATCCCTCGCATCCTGGAGAATCACCCCAACACCCGGTTCATCATTGCTGGCTCGGGCCCAAAGGCTATTGACCTAGAGCAAATGATCGAGACCAACGTGCTGCAAGATCGCGTGGAAATGCTCGGTTCCATCCGTCATGAGGATGTCCGCGACGTCATGACCCGCGGCCACATCTACCTCCACCCTTCCCTAACAGAGGCCTTTGGCACTGTCATCGTCGAAGCGGCCTCTTGCGGGCTCTACGTCGTATGCACCCAAGTCGGCGGCATACCTGAGGTTCTCCCATCACACATGACCACCTTTGCAAAACCTGAAGAAGATGACATCGTCGCTGCCACGGGTAAAGCCATTACGGCGATGCGCGCTGGCAAGATCCGCACCGACAAGTTCCACGACGAGGTCAAGAAAATGTACTCGTGGTCCAACGTCGCCATGCGCACGGAGCGCGTCTACGATGGTATCTGCGGTACCATTAGCGAAGAGGAGTTCTACGGCTTCGATACTAGCGACTACAACGGGAGCCGCATCCGGGATTTTCCGTTGATTGACCGGTTGAAGCGGTACTACGGCTGCGGTATCTGGGCCGGGAAGCTCTTCTGCCTGTGCGTCGTCGTGGATTATCTATTCTTCTTGTTCCTCGAGTGGTGGTTCCCGAGAGAGAATATCGATATCTGTAGAGACTGGCCGAGGAAATCCCCTGCTCTGGACACAGCGCAAGACTCGATGAAGGTTGCCCCGAATCAGCGATCAACTTCGTCGATTAGAGTTCCGAAATTGGATCGGTAATGATGAAAGCATCATATAAGATAGGCTGACAAGTCTAGGTGATTTAATAATAACAAGTTGGAGGTGTTTTGAAATTAGGTCCAAGGGGAAAGCTGAAGCTGAAGCTGTATGGTTATAGTTATAGCACCCCCCGTTTTTAGTGTAGCGTTCTGATCATAGTCAAGCAAAGGAATAACCAAGAGTATACTCCATCACCCGCAATCTACATAAATCTCACAGTCCACGTAACACTCAAGGCATAAGCAACAAGTCGAAATGTGAGCGTTGAACAACGGTTAACCCGCCATACTCGCATTCAAAGTAAAGCTAATTAAGTTGGGTGGTAATTTATTCTGACAAGTGTTGATTCTAACAAAAACAGCGCTATACACAACTCAATAAGCATCCCAAAAAGCAACAAACTATAAAATTCGTCGCTAACCGTCAAACTCCCTTCCCTCTCAAAAGCCTATTTCGTTAGTCTCGACCTTCGAGATCCCCTCTGAGCTCGTGATCCTCTCCTACGAGGTGTCATGTCGCCACGCATTTTCATAAGCACAGGCTGTATCTAACTCCTGGTGCTGATGCGCCGTCTCTTAGCCGTCCCTGAGGCCGAAGCCGAATCTCCATCGCCAGCAAGTTCATCCTCCTCCTCGGCAGTGTCTTCCGCCGGGGTGGCCACGCTGCCCTGTCTAGTCGTAGATATCGGTGGAATGCCTCGATCTTTCTCCGCCGCTCGCAGGTCTCCGAGCAGCTTCTCGACCTCTAGGAACATGCTCTGCGTGTTTTTGACCACCCCATTCTCATCGAGCCGATACCCAACGATTTCTTCCTCATCATTCTGAGACCTTCTCATGAATGCTGGCCCGGGGCCACGATCTGGATCAGGGTTGTACATGATCGCATTACAGAACATGTGCACCAGCTCGCGCTCAAGATGAGCGCTATTGATAATTCCTCTAGGAGGAACAAGATCATCAGATATAGGGAGCCAGACACTTGCCGTACCAGGATCGCCGCCGGGCAGATTAGCCGCTGCTTGCAGTGCTGCCTTGTTACCCGCTTTTATCGCAGAGCGAATGGACGTAATGTCTTGCGGTTGCAGTACAATCTGCCTGTAATTCGGAGCGTCTTTCTCTCGCAGAGCCGTTGCAAACATGTTTGCATCGCGATGGCTTGATATCTGATCGAGGGCGGACGAGGATACCTTTGTAAATCCTCTAGTCCATAGAACGTGCGTTGGAGGGCCTTGAAGGTCAGTAGGGGTATCTTGCCGCTTCCGCTTGGATGCACGGGCCATACTATTTGGTGTGGCCATGAGGCCACGTCCTGGCATGCTTTCATCGGCAGTGGTATCGCCGGTTTCCTCACGAAGACGTGGCGTGGCAGCAGCTTCCTTCTTCACTTTAGTCACGGAATGGTCTAGGGAGAGCTCATCTGTTTGAGATACCACGGACTGGCTTCTCCTCGTGCCCGTAGCAGATGGAGTTGCGCTCGCACCGCGGCCTTTCTGCATCGATCGCGGAGGTCGCCCGCGGGGCGCCTTCGTAGGGGGCGTTGCTGCTTCAACTTTCGGACTCAATTTCGGTATAGCTAACTTCGGAACTGCCTTGGCCGAGTCCTTTCCGACTGTAGGTCGCGGAATAGGAGGGCTAACAGGCTCATAAGCCGGGCTCTCTGGCTCCGATGTTATCGGACCGGGTGTAGACGGTGTTGACTGGGATGCCCATTTCGTTCCAAAACCTCGTTTAAGGGAGACGGGACTGGACGGTGCTGGAGTCCGCGGCACAGGAGATGCCGGACTAGGGCGCCTCACCGGCGGCGTAGCAGCAACCTGCCGAATCACATGTTCTGGAATTGGGCGCGGCGCTTGGACAGCATTCGTCGAGTTCAATGTCTTATCTCTTGGCGCAGGAGAAGCAGAAGACGCGGCTCGAGCTCCCTGTTGTGCTGAAGAAGCACCCGGCTGCCATCGTGGCGTTGCAATTGCTCCAGGAGCCGCCTTGTTGGGGGTGGGAGATCCACCAGCGGAAACTGAAGGTGTTCCTTTGGGAGTCGTTGCGGAAGCAATTGGCCGCTGATTCTGGCCCCTGGACTGAAACTTCTGAGCTAGCAAAGATGTTTGGGCTGGTAGTGTTCTCTGAATATGCTGATGCTGAGGAGTTGTTTGTTGACCCTGCTGTGCCTGTTGTTGCTGAGGAGCTTGGGGCTGTTGCTGAGGTTGAATAGGGCGCCCTGGAGTAGCTGAGGGCGTTGTTAATGGCGGGCGAACTTGCGGTACTGCGCCTGGGCCAACCGGACGAGGAGGTCCAGGCTGTAGAGGAGCAACCAGCTGTCCTACGGACTGAGGGTGGACGAGAACAGGCTTTGCTGGGGCTGGCCGAGCCTGCTGCTGTTGCGGTGAGGGTGCAACTTGTGGAGGTTGTGGAGGGTATTGGGTATGCGGCTGTTGTGGTTGCTGTGGGGTTGGAGGTTGTGGATGAGGTACTGGCTGTCGTTGCCACTGTTGCGGCTGCTGCTGCGGCTGCTGCGGTGTTGGCGGCGTCGGCGATGTTTGTTGCTGCTGTTGCTGCTGTGGTTGTTGTGGCTGCAGAGGCTTTTGGAGAGCAACATTGTTTGTCGAAGGGGGAGCTGGCGGTGATAATTGCTCAGCTGTAGGAGCCTGTGCTGTCTGTGGAGGCTGATAAGGCTTCTCCCACTTGAGCGAACCAGGGGCTGCTGTTCCTGGAGCGGTCTGTGGCTGCGACGGCTGTGGGACAGCAGTTTCTGGACGAGGAGAAATGATTTGCTTCGGCGGCTGCTGTGTAGGTGGTTGTAGCACTTGCGTAGTTGACTGCGTCAGAGCCCCAGGAGGTGCTTGAAGTACAGAAGATGCTCCGTTTGGCGGTTTCGGCAAGACAGACGTTCGAGGGGGCGGTGTTCCAGGCGCCAACTGACTGGGTGGTGCGACCTTCGGTGCTGCAATACTGGACATGGGAGGCTTCGGCGGCGGGACATGTGTGTTCGGAGTTGGTCCCTTTCTGATTCCTGCTGGGGCTGCTGGTGCTTGTCCCGGAGAAGGAGTCGTTCCATTTGGAGGCGGTACTGGAGGTTGCACTCCTGCTGCCACAGGTGTTGTTGTCGTCGATATCGTCGATGTCGTCCCTGCCACCGTCCTTGGATCTCGCGGAGCCAATGTCGGCGTC
Organism: Trichoderma hamatum GD12; assembly: GCA_000331835.2. Classification (NCBI taxonomy): domain Eukaryota; kingdom Fungi; phylum Ascomycota; class Sordariomycetes; order Hypocreales; family Hypocreaceae; genus Trichoderma; species Trichoderma hamatum. Next base: position 51,973 of record KQ479146.1, read on the forward strand.
ACATTCTGGCTGGCCGCCACTTTGGCAAGCCGTTCCTTTTCACTTCGTTCCAACAGCTGAATCTCCCTCTGTAACATCGCAAACTTGCGTTCATCCTCGCGAATCAACCCCACCGTATGGTCTCGATAGCGTGCGTATAATCGATCGACGAGAATCGGGATTTTGTCGACATTTTCGTACACCTCCTTCAGTGTCGGTAACGGTGGACTTGACAGCTTCCTCTTGCGTGAACCGTCGCTACCACCGCCTCCCGCTGCTGCTCCCTCCCCGTCGGCGCGCTCCGCCTCGCCTTTAAGCTCATCTCGCAACAGCTGCAAGAAGAGCTGCTGCAGAGCCTCCGGGCTCAGACGCGCAGCATCGTACGTGTCGCCGCTCTTGATGAGAGGATTTCCCTTTAGAAGCTCAGAGATGCGCGCAAACGCCCCGCTGTCGACCCCGTGGGATAGCAGCGACTGGAACAGGAACAGCGACTCGAGGGGCGTGTAGGCGGCCGGTTGATTCATGCCCCAAGGTCCGCCTCGCCTGCTATCGAGGAGGCCCTCACGCTCCTTCGCAACAGGATAAATGGGCGCCACGATCTAATCACCAATGAAGATAGAGACAGTTAGGACACATATTCATCTACGTCATTACAAGGGAATGGGCAAGGAGGATAATGATCCGAAGACCCAACGTACAGGCAGCCTTGGATCCAGATATCGGTCCTTTCAGGCAGTGGCTTCAACGTCTCTTCTCATCTGACCAGAGTAGCTCCTCGACACGGCCCGCTTCTTTTTTTTCAATTGCGCTACGATCTGCCTTCTCTCACACGACCGCGATTTGTTTTTTTTCCTTGGTCGCGACCGAATTGTTCCGATATCACGTGACGGATAGAGTTGCTTCAGCAAGGCTGTCGGCGGAAGCTGTGTTCGAGAATTTTTGGAGATGGAAAAGAAACAAAATTCATATGCGGAGAAGCGCTGGGGACGAAACTTCGATTCCAGCCACATCACGTGATAGCTCGACTGGCATGTCACGATGGCATCAGCCGCTATAACATCATGAATATCATAAGCAATGAGAACGTTTTCTTTTCTTTGCGTTGGTATAGTTTTTATTTTAGTAATAATCATGTAACAAGCGCGCGCACGCAAAACTGATTCAATTAATTCCCTTGTTACATATGCATCTCTGAAAAGTTCAAAACAAGAAAAAAAAAAGCAATTTTATGCCACCACCGCCATGGCGAACCAGCCCGTATAAGACACTAAAATGCATCTGATTTACCAACCAATAAACTCCAATTCCCTCTCCCCATGGTATCATATCAGCGCTATAAAAGCAGAACCCCATATCTGAAGCACAGTTCACCTCTACCTTCCAGCCCTTTGACTTGGGCTTCCTGCTGTAATAAATGAAATCCTAAACGCCATTTGTGGACTTGCTCCGTCCATGTAATGATTGACCATATCCCTCAAAATAATTGGTAATAATGGTTTCTTTTTTAACACAATGAAATAAATATTTGGTAAAGTATCATCATGACGATGTAGTGCTTGATGTTTCGTCTGTGCTGCCACGACGGTCTTCGCTTAATGCCTCTGCGTCTCGTTCAATTGGTTGACTGGAGAGACGCAGCTTCTCGTCTAACAGGGTGACAAGTCTTTCAGAATATTGGTCCAAGAGCCCGCTTAAAACAGTCTCGTTCATCGCTCTGCTTCTGATTGCACGATCGCCCAGTGCAGCTGCAGTGAACCGCAGTTCTTGATCTAGTTCGTTCAGCGCCTCTGGGTTTATAGGCTCTGCGGACGATAGCTTCTTCCTGTATGCTCTAAGCGTGCGACAGGTCTGTTCTGTCGCTGCGTTCAATGAGTTGCTCCCACGTAAGTTGGGCGTAGAATTCTTCTTGCGTGCCATGCGGTCATTCAAGACTGGTAGTGAAGGCCTACGAGACAGCCGAGACCTCGGGCTGAGCGGGGGGCTGCTAGCATCAGTTCCTTTTCGACGAGAAGGGGTGTCGTCCGTAACCCTGACACTCCCAGGGCTGGTGGGTTGCGTTCCGGAAGGCGTCTTAGCGCTGGTAGTAGTAGATATATTGAGTCGAGACGTGCGCTTTCGCAAAGTCCGAGGTTGCGATGGAGGAGGGGGTGTTATTGAACGTCGTCCTCCCGAGACTTCGCGCGGGCGTTGGAATTCCGCCAATTCAGACTTTGATAAGACTTTTCGCAGGGTTGGCCTGCTAGAAGTGGCATCTCGGGCAGGCGACGAATCTCTACTCAGTCGCTCGTGCACATCAAGAGACCAAATCATGATTGTTCCATCAGCCGCAACGCTCACAACTTTTCTGGCCTCATCATTATCTTTGACCAGCGAGACTCCATTGATGGCCTCTGTATGGCCCCATTCTCGATCTAGAAACGCCCCAGAAATAGAATCATAAAGACGGATGGATTTATCAGTGTTGGATGCACCCAGCAGAAAGTCGGAATCCCTGGGAGAGCCTTGTTCAATAGAGAGAGATTCGAGAACTGCTGATTCTATCCCAGTCTCATCCATACATTTAAAGCAGTTTATTGGCCGTCCCGTCCGGAGATCATACTGACAAATCGACCGGTCCAACATGGAAACAAACATTGTCCTATTGTCCAGGCTTGCGGTCATGGAAGTTGGCGATGCTTTCAAAGTAACAACTCTCGCAGAAATGGCCGCAATTGCATCAGGATTGCCTTCCTTTGTGACCAAATCGTGAATCTGCATTGTCCGATCCCATGCACAAGTGACTACCTTGTCAAGTGATAGGACGAGCACCTGAACGACCCTGGCAGCAAATTCAATCGTTTGAAAGTGCTCGATATTTCCGCTGGACGTGCGGTGGAATAGCTGTGCTGTGCGGTCCCTACCGCAGCAAGCCATAAGAAATTTCTCCTCCTCCTCATACAGGCTGATACTTGTACAATCAGCTGAGTGAGCTTTAGTATCAAGTATGCATTCTTCCGTGGAAGTATCTGTGACTCTCAATACTCCCAACCGATCAGCTGTAACCAAGAGACGCCCGCTTTTTGAGATCTTGACACAGGTCAACTGATTTACTGATTCCACGCTGGCGTCTGGCATGCTCAAGATTTCCAGTGGAATACTAATCGATTTTTTCATCTGGCCATCCAAGTCCCAGAAGGTTACCATCCCAGAGTTCGACCACGTCAAGAAAGCTGCTTGCATTTCGTTTGGCCGATGCATCGGGTAGATACCACAGACAGGCTCCCCTTGGCCTGGAATGTGGATACGGTATGATGGACTATCTGGTTGACCGGGTATGTAATCCAAGTCCCAGACGTCGATTGATCCTTTGGCGTCGACGGTGACTGAATTATTAGTAGTAAAGCCTAAAGCAGCCAGTCCTGTCGAGTTTTGAAAGGTACTAATAACGCAGTCCTTGTTTCCATCCATCAACCTGATGACATCAATTTTGGCAAAGTTGCCATCTTTGCCCCCAACATGCGCAACGTCGCCTCGAATTTCAATCGTCGATATAAAGAAATCCAGGCTCAGGACGCAGATAATTTTTGTCTGCTTATCGTCACCCTCCAAAATGCAGACCTCCCCTGCCTCTGTGCAGATGATTAGTCTATCGCCGTCGACAGCAGCGCAGTTGAATGTTGCCTCTAAAAGGCCTCCTAGGATAATATTTCGGCCAGGCAAAGTTCTTTGAGAATTTGGCGACAAGGGAGGATGATCGAGTCCAAACTTGTGCTTGGTAGGAGAAACCCCAGCGTTCTCATCAATCTTCCACATTTTGATATGACGAACGCCAAGAGTAACGAGAGAATTTCCCAGCCATACCATGTCTTTGACATAAGATGTGCACCTGTTTTGTTGAAAGAGCTTTGTATGACCGGTGCGGGAGTCGACTTTCCAGACATACAAATAGCCATCATTGGCAGCACCGAGTGAAGCAAGATATTTGGAATCTGGGGACCATGCAACGGCATTGACACCAAAGGTATGCTCATTAATTGAGACCAAGGGAACATCGGATGATGTCTCATGAAGATTAAAAATCAAAACTCGAGGCGCATATCCAGTCTCGCCGACGGCCAGGTACTTGCCATCTGGACTTAGACCTAAGCAGGTGGCCGCCTTGATGCGCTCGCGACTGGTCCATGTCTTGGGACCCGGCCCGTCGGACCAATCTGAGCCACTGTGGGAATCCCGATGACCAGTAGCTCGATTGCGGCCATCGTTAGCTTTCGTGGCCGTCGATGTCGTCGGTGTAGAAGGCGCATGCTGGGAGGCGGAGTAGAGGGAAACCACACTCGGCCGTGCTCGGTAAAATCGTTGAGTGTACTGGTCGCCATCGACAGTTACTACGACCACGGCACCGCCAGCGGTGTAGGCGAAGCAGTCGTTGACGGTATCAAAGGCGGTTTGCGAACGACATGTTGTCCCGACGACTCTCTTGAGCGAAAGGCGGGATTCGAAAACAGGCCGCCCGCGCAGTGGGGATCTCGCACGTCGGGAGGTGAGAAAAGGTGAATTGGAGGGAGTAAGCTTCAGCCGGTTACTGGAAGTCGCCGTCATCTCGCCGCCATGGACTCGAGCAGGACTGATGGTTTGCAGCAGGATGAGAAAACGTTTTCAATATGGCAGGCAGAGGTGGAAGAGATTGTCAAGATATCATTGAGATAAAAGTAACGGCTCAAAGGGCAGCGGCAGAACGAAAAACAAAGCGTAAGTGACCAAAGACAAAAGAGAAACAGCAAGTGAAAAGTCGAATTAGGCCGACGATGCTTTGGTGCCGTTGGGCAAAGAGAATTGGGTAGGACAGAAAAGGAATGACGTGCGGTTGGCCGTGTGTTGCTGTTCAAGCTCTGCCCGGAGGGGCCAGTGATAGCGATTTGAACAAGATGGTGAAAAAGCTGTCCATTGGTGTCAACGCATGATGGATCAGGCGGGGCGGCGTGCAGCGGCTAGGGTTCGTACTCACAGCGACGATGAAGAGAAAGAAAGAAGCAAGAGACTCTAGTGAAGCATCGCGAGAAACGGACGATTGGACGGCTGTGGCGGCTGTGCTGTTGGTGTTGTTCCAACGCGAGTTGCACAAGTGAGATCAACGCCCGCACGTCAAGCCAGCCTCGCCGTAGATTGACTCGGCCTTTGTTTTTTTTTCCCTCGTGCTTTGGTACAAGTAAGAACGCCTCTTGCTAGGCACCACTGCAGCCACAAACTGGAAAAGTAAAAAATGGAATGATGCGGTTCGGCCGACGGGCTACCAGCCAGCGCACCACCACAGCGGCTCCAGCGCTACAAATCAACGCCACGAGCTGCTATGGAGCTGCCCATTAGCGGCTGTGGTTCCCGGGGCGCTGTGGGGTTCCGCTTATACGCTGCCAGGGGTCCTTTACGGCTCCAGGTCAGGAGAGCAGAGCTGCCAGTTGGTTGCTGGAGCGCTGGAAGCGCTGGGGCATGTTCGCTAAGAGCTCCAAGGTGGAGCTGCTGATCAAAAGGCTGCCCTATTGCAGGCCGTCACCAGAGACATCAAAATGGCGACCAACAAGGGCCAGACCGGACCCCTGTTGCTGGGACACCGAGAAAGGAGATGGGCGAGGCGCTAGGCATTGTTTTGTTCCCTCTTTGGGCAAGGGCTGTGGTGAGAGGGAAGATGGCAATGTCGATGCCAAAGCCTTGGTGATGGAATGTTAAATGAAGGTAGACAATTAGCTCCGGATGGTGTATAAGTGCAATCAAAAGAGACGGTGGCACCACCAACTATTGCGGAACTAGCCTTAGGCCAGCATAATTGCAATTACACGTACATAGCAGATGCAGTGATGGCAACCTCACTTGAGACATCACCAACTGCCATCACACGGCCATGGAATAGGCTAATCTCGTTGGATGCCATCATCGCCTCCTCCAGTTTCCACTCTCGTCGCAGCCAATGTCGTTTGCGTTGCCTCCCCCCAGCTATCTATTTTCAATTACATGCAGCCGTGATGGATCTCAGACAGGACCTGGGGTTCACCGGATCAAGAAACAGACCTGGGACGCCAGGGGAGGCCAGAGCGGTAAAATGACGACAAATCCTTGCTTCCGCTAGTAGTGCGGGTGCTTTTTATATCTACACTACGGAGTCCTACCCAGTCCTTTTAACGAGAGATTAATTCTATCTGTCGATATCTACCTTATATAGATGCTCTCCATAATGCTCAGCCAATGTCACGGCCACAAGACCTCATAACCCACTCCTGTCACAACCAGTGGTTGGCATCGATCTTCTACCTCGTCTTTGCGATACATGTTCTGTACATCTCTCTTCATATAATAATAGACTGTGCATTTATTATACCATAAGTTTTCAGTATTAGACCCCAGTGATAGGCTACCTATGCAGGTACGAAATACTTTACCCATGTCCCCCTTTATTATTCTTAGATCGCATATCCCCACCAAATCTCATCACGCCTCTCGACTATACGAATATTAATTTCTTTCTTTCTGGGAACGCACGTGGGTATATACATATACTACAGATCTCTATATTGCCTGCATCTATTCGAGATAACATCTCCCGCTTGGGCCAATTGGTATTTGTAGTATCATTTTTCAAAGGTTGACGTTAAAGAGAAAACCCCAAGGCCGGGGTTTGGACACCCCTGGTCACTCTGTACCAGTAGCAGTAATTTACCTCCTGATAGACAGCAGCCCTTCTCAAAAGAAACCATTGCGTTTCAATTTCAGCTCTCATGTCTAGTAACGAGGATATCGCAAAGCTTAGTATTTCACAATGAAGCAAATCGTACTTGGTACGGCACACAAATCTCTCATTGTATTCCAATCATATCAATATTTTACAGTTCTTCAAAAGGCTCACGTTCAAAAACACTCTCTTCAGCTACTATTTACCGCACGATTTCCCCCCTCTTTCACACCACAAGTCCTTCCTCAGAAGCCTCATCTCGTTCCAGGCGCTCTAGCCCAGTCCCAACAGCCCCGTACACTCGCAGAGGTACAGGCACGTCAAAGCTCTCACACGCCAAGTTCTCAACCGCCACGAGAACCAGGCCTCCCTTGTCGTCTCTCGAAATCTGCTCGAGTAAAGGAAACGGCGTTTGCTGTCCTCTCAGAGCATCGTGTCCATGGGATGGCACAACAAACTCTACTCTGATCTTCCATTCAAAGCTGATCCCGCTGGTGACGAATTCGGGAGTGGCAGAGATGGGTATTGTAGGGGTGAATACTACCCGTCGGGTGAATAGCGTAGATTCCGAGGTGGCAACGTGCACTTTCCGTGTAACCCTGTGCACGCTCGATTCGGATCGCACAGCCAGCGACGAATCTATCTTTTCTGATGTTTCTAGTGTTGCATGAACCGCGTAGCAAGGTATATCTGCATCTGCAAAGTCGATAACCATGGTTACGACCTCTCCTAAACGGTACGCAGGCCGGGTAAGCATAACCACGCCGACCCTTTGACCGTTTCGCGCAATCTCAAATCGATTAGCGCTCTGTTGCCCGTTTGACATGTTGCTTTTCATAATAGCAAGGCGGATTGCCTCTTTGGCCGGAGTGGCATCATCAAAGCTAGATGTTGATATCCGTCTTAGATCTGGAGTTGCCGTCGGGGATAGTAATGACGCTCCTGCTTTATCTCCTGGTCGGTCAAGCAGATCGTCCACATATGTTAAAAAGTCGCTCATGGCGGCAGTCGTTCCGGGTTGTTCTCGTGGTCTATGGGCTCTCTGCTGCTTCCCAACCACTTTGACAAGAGCTTCATCGCGTAGCAGAATGTATGGGTTCATGAGGTCGTGTCCAAGAATCTCGCCGTAGTTGTTAACGCTCCCCAGGACACGAAACGGGACCTCGACTGTCCGAACATGCTGTTCTCTGGCACCTCCTGGTCTTTGAGTGCCAATAACTAGACTGTATGAGATTTTGATAGCCTTTCCTTTATGTGTAGGAGGCAGCCCCCTGGGGAGTTTAAACGTGTACTCGAACGAGCGGCTCTCCCCAGGAGCCAGTTGTAGGTCGACAAAGAGAATCGACTGCGGAGTGCTCAGTAAGGGAACGGCCTTGGAGTTTGCAACACCACGCATCTCTTTGATCGTGCTTAGCTCTCCGCCTCCAAGAAAATCACCAAGAGAATTGCTGATGCTGCCCCAGCCAAATCCCCGCAAAAGGCCATTCTCTCGTCGACCAGATTCCAGTCCAACCACCCCGCCCCCCCTGCCGCCAACAACGGACTTTTTCTTGACCTGTTCAAAAGGTGCAAGGCTAATCAAAGAGCCGTCCAGAGAGAAGGAGCCTTGTATTTGAGCAAAACCCATCATTAACGACTCAGTCTTTGATTGAGGTATAGAGAAAGAGGACCCTCGGCGGGGATTCGATGGTCTCCCCGGATTTCTGAGCAAAGACTGTCCTACGTATTCTGATGCCAAGGTCTCGGATGAATTATTGCTCATAGAATAGAATTCACCACTGCTCCGGGGTGTTCCTCCACCCATGCTTGTGCTGGAGAGTATGCGAGCCGTGGGAAGCAGAGGTTTATCAGTCACGGGTGACTGTTCTTTTGAACGCACAGGAATAGGGCCGTCAGCCGGTCCTGTTCTCGGATTCAAAAGACCATTTCCTGATGCCTTTCGCAGATTCGGAACCGTTTCTGATTCTGGTGGGGGTGCAGCGGGGAATCGAAATTCGGGCATGGGCATGGGGTTCGACAAGGCCTTGGATGACCTGCGCTGCACAGATACATTTGACGATTGGGGGCTCTTTGGACCAGTAGGAATTCGACCAAATCTATCGGGAGGGTATGAAGCATTGAAGAGGGGGGAGGATACTCCTCTTTGAGAGAAGGAGCCTTGAAGCGCCAGTTAGTCAATTGATTCTCTCTTCCATGTGCAATACGAGCGGATTCATATACCTGATTGGGGTGTCGAGGGAACTGTAGGCGGTCCCCGAGATGATATTTGCAGGCTGCTTGCGCGATTATGAGAGTGTCGTGGCGTTCGTGGAGAGTGGTCTACTCGCGGCGAATATGAATGCTCGTCAATGGTGCTGGTGGTTGACCCGATAGACACTATAGAAACGGATCGCTTGTGGGCATGACCAGGCCGGCCCTCACCGGGAACAACGGGCTGAGGCCAGTGAATCGAGCCTTGCCGACTTCTCGAACTCGGCGACGGCACGCTCAACGACAGAGCTGCTCGCTTGTGCCCTCGAGCTGACGCAGCAGCCGCCTTACCGCGAGGCTGCAGCGGCGAGGCGAGCCTCTGTCTCTCGGACGGCGACTGCTGCTGGCCGTTTGCCTGTGCCGGCGATTGGTTCGCTTCGGGGGCGATGTTTCGAAAGGTGACGGTGCATTGGACCGCCTCGCCCGCGAAGACGGTTTGGTCGCGCCAGTGGACGAAGACGCGGATGTTGCTGAAGCCGTCGGACATGGTGACGAGATTGTTGGTCCCTCTCAGCGCGAGGCGAGTGCGAGGCAGCGGCCAGGACAAGGCAGAGCCGACATCTCCGGCTCTGCTTGGTGTCTAGCCTTGCCTGTGGAGGGGACGCACAGCTCAGGCCGGAAGCCAAAGGGGTAGAAGAATTGGGAGGGAGACGAGAATTGGGAGGCGAGGTCGCAAAGCTGTTATTGAAGCAGCAACGTCATGGTGTTGAGTGTTTAGTTGTTCGAGCTGGCGGCCCTTCCAGCATCCAAGCCGCTGGGGTGGGCCTTCTGAAGCGCCCGTCCAGGCAGCGCCAATCAGCGCTGGGCTCCCCGCTGCTGCAGGTCCCCAAAAGCCAAAGAAACTCTCCACCCCTCACTGGCATGTAAATGCCAGATACGAGCCAGGCATGTACATTTTCGGTGTATCTTTTTCAATAGTATTTCGCAACTGTCTGGCGCTAAGCTGTCATGTTAGTGAGCTTCCAACTTAGGTATTTAACGCAGAATTATTGTTACATCCATTGCCATTAGGCGAAGCAAAACTAAAAGTAAAACAGCAGACGCGAAACATTAAGAGAATGTAACGCTTTTTATCCAGAAACTTCTGTGCTCCATAAGGCCGCCGCTTACATGCATGATACATCGCATGGTCTAAAGTTGACAGCCGGCATGACCAGGCAAGAGGACCAGCAACAGCAACAATAGCAACTTTTACAGCTTAAAGTGAAAAGGAAGACGTGTTTTCTTCTTCAAAATATACGAGACTCATATATTGAAGAAAAAGAAAGAAAAGAAAGAAAGAAAGAAAATAGATATATGTCAATGGTACGGGGGAAAAAAAAAGGCAAAGCGCATAGCAATACCTGGTCTCGATCCAGGGTCCTACGGGTTATGAGCCCGTCGCTCTTCCGCCGAGCTATATTTCTGATGTTTCTTCCTTTTTGATATAATTACAAATGTATAAATGGTATTAAATGACTTTGTTTGCTGCTGGCTTAAATCTTGAGTGGCTTGTGTCGCGTGAGTCACATATTCAGTATGTCTGCCTAGGTATAAGCGCCTCATCCTTCAGAGTTTAGCCGTCTAAGCTTCATATTGCCAGCAGATTAATGTAGTTCGAATCCTAGTATACACCTTAATGTTATAAATAAAAATAAGCACTCAAATAACATATCAAAAGGGGTCCCAGCTGCGAAAATTATCAAAGCATATCCAATGTATTTTCCATCTCGCTACCCCCGGCCATCATCAAACTCCCAGAACAGAATTAGTACAATAGTACATATTAATTCCCTAACAATGCCATGATACGTTGCAAGCACCGCGAATAAACGCCATAAAAGTCGTAATGCTTACATGATATCTTTAGTATACACCATAAACGCCAATCATACAAGTATAAACGATTAAAACGCCAGAATATTACAAAGCCGTTTGAGTCGGCATAGTAAGAGGAGATGAGAAGAATGAAACGGATCTACTCTCTCATGTACAGAGAGTCACCCCTTTTGTGTTTCTGGTTTACATCCCCAGCTCCCATGATTCTCCCCAGAGCTCATTCAAGTTGAGACCCAACAGCTCCAGGCTTGGGTCGAGATTAAAGGGCTGCGTTTGATCGTTTACAGCCCAAGATTGGTCCACTGAAACTGATGGTAGCGGCGCTTGGAAAGTAAAAGGTGTTACGGACTAAAAGAATAAATCGTTAGCAAGATGTTTTAAGAAATATTTTAAGAAAGAAAAAGGCAAGTCAAGTAATAGCCATTACTCACTTTCGGTCCATCAGGTAAATCAGCGCTGGACAAAGGCCTAATGCCCGGCTCAGTCATTGGTCCGATCATAGGATGAAGAGAAGAACCCGGCACCGCAGCCGATGACGACGGTACAGGAGGCTCCTGGTTCGCGAGAAGCTTATAATGGAGATTTACAAATCTCTCCGCCGAAGTGGATTTCGCCACCTCGGTTGTCTTCGTCCCCAGATGCGCCTCGAGAAGACCCAAGGCAGCGCACATGATGGAGTACCCCCACGGCTCGTTATTACCACAACGCAGCAGGCGGTCTTCCTTCATGGCGATGCACTTCTCGATCAGCTTCACGGTGTGGTGCGAGTTGATCATGATCATGTTGGTCGATCCGCGGGGCTGCAGCATTGTGACGCTGCAGAGGTTGATGCACGTAGTGAGGGCATCCTCTCGCAAGAAGTTGAGGGCTCGAACACCCTGCTCGTATAATTTGTCGTGGAGGAGAACGATATCTCTCGCGGCATTGTAGTAGATTATTTCGGAATATTGATACTTTGAGTTTTGCTTGCGCAACTTGAGGTAGGGTTGATGTAGAGGGATAATGTACTGCCTCAGCTGGACGTGAAGCAAAGTATATGCAATGAGCGGGTTCTTCTTGGTGCCGTTATTATTCTCAAGATTCATATCCCAAGAAGGAAGGGCATCGATCTCATGAGTCAAGTCGTTTGTATAGCGAATGACCTGGTCGTAGTCTATCTCGGACAGTGGCCCGGTAAGAAGTCGGCTGAGTTCAAGACGCAGAGGTAAGCTCTGTCGTGCCAAATTTTGGAATGACGAAAATGTATAATCTTTGGCTGGCTTGGAAGGTGGCAGTGCGGTCGTGTTCTCGTCAAAGTCCTCGTCGTCTAGATTCCGCGGGGGGTTCGTGTCGAAGTGAAGCTGGCTAACCAGAGTCGGCAGGCCATGATCAAATGAGGCTTGCATATCAAACTCCTGCACCGTCGCCCATATCCGCCGTCGCATCTCCTGGTTATACACAGTGATCTTGCCGCCCATATGGCTCGGCTCACGGTGCAGCCCGACGGCAATGCCATCACGGATCAACTGCCCCGAGCTTGTCCAGAATCGCTTCTTCTTGATGGTGTTGACACGCTTGCCAAGGTAGAGCAAGCAAGCTATCTGATAATGGATAAGGCGTCGGTGCTTCTGGCTTTGCTTGTCGGACCACTTATCACACACTTTGATCCACTTCTCAGCTAAATGTTGTGCATTCGACATCATGCCAATGAATTTGAGGGCCTCGTGGGTATGCACACAGCTAGCTACAGCCATCATTGACAGGACCAATGCTGTGAATGCCGAATATCTCTGTTTGGTCCCGGGTTTCCAGAACTCGGCATACTCCTTTCGGAAAGTGGGCACATGTACAATGCGGTGGATTTGCTCAAACTGATCCAAATAGACTGATATGAGGGCATCTGCTTCTTCCTTCGAGGGGAGAAGGGCTTCTAGCTCCAGGTCCTGTTGCTCGAAAACGGCATCTCGTTCCTCTTGGCGACGCTTGCGGTCTTTGCGATCATGGAGTATTACTGGACGAAGCCATTCATCCGCCGTCTCCCGCATAAAGGGACACAGCCCCGTCAGCTCGACAAACGCCATGCTGGCATTATGGGGGCCGAAATAACGGGTTCGGAACCCCTTGCCTCGGAAGAAACGCAACTCGCCATTCTCACCGGCCATGCCACTCTTCTCGATGATCTCCTGCTCTTCCGCCCGAGGTCGAGCCTCGCCATCGTTTGGTGCCTCATCCTTCTGCGTTGACGGCGAGTTGGTGCCCACTATGGTGCTCCCATCTAGAGACGCTGCACCAGGTCGTGTAAGAAGGTTCTTAAGCTGCGTGATCTCTAGCTCCAGTCTGCGGATGCGGTCGTGGTCCTGGCGAGCCAGCTCAGAGTCTCGGGGTGAGAAGCCCGAAACGGCATCACCAATGCCGAAGCGCCGCGAGTCCAGCTGGGCAAAAGATGGAGGTATGCCGGACGATGCATTAACCACTTCTCCGTTGCGTGATTCGTAGCTACAGCGGTCAGGGGTGCCACTCTTGATGCAGCGCTCGCAGGGAAAGCCACGATCGCACGAAAGCTTGCGGCGGCGGCACTCCAGACAGCTCAGTCGCACGCGTTGTCTCTTGCGAGCCGGTGGTTGGTCAGAATCATGTCTTGATACCGAACCCCCGTCGGAGTCCGGGCTCTCGCTGCGATCAGCCATGGCCAAGATGTGTCGGAGTTACGACGCCTCCAGAAAAAAATTAATGTAAGGGAAATACAGCGCAAGGCGAGAGGAGGGGTCCTGGGGTCAAAAGTGTTTGCCGTTGCGATTTTTATCAATCTGATCTGATAAAAAATTGCACTGAACGCTGCGTCACGGGCGCCTTTTGCGGATCAAGTCCGAGCCGATGTCCGAGGCGCTATTCTCAAAGCAGCAGGTATCGGACTTTTCGGCACTTCTTAGTCATTCATCGCTCCTCGGACCTCCGAGCAGCACGCGAGAAGCAAATGAGTATTTCAATACTGCGCCAACTGCCTTCCTCGCAATATATAGGCATAGACGGTATTCAATCCTGCCGGATGCCTTACCCGATTACGTCTCGCTGTGTTTCATGAAATGTGACGAAACTATGCCGATGGAAAGAGAAACGGCTGCACCGGTGCCGGGTTGGTTGTCTATCGCTCTCTTGGATGTTGAGTGCCGTTGGTGAAAGCGACTTTTCCATGGTAATTACATCTTGGCATCCAATGCTATCTATATAAGCTTGAAAAGGTTTTCTCCAATCCATACTGTACGTGCAGCTCGCTCAGACTTTCCAAACTAGCCAAGCGTGGAATCGGACCGCTGATGGATGGCAGGCTAATAAAGACTAGCACAGCTCGGCTTCTATACTGGCAATCAACTGAATCCTTCCAGAAGAAGACATTGGGCCGCTTTAACTATGTGGCTCTCAATTGACCTGGTTCATGGATCTGGATATTCTTTTTCGTTCGCTTTCGACTAATATATAGGTATACTCAGCAAGAGCCATGTCGTCTATATACGGCCATGACAGCACATGCATCTAGCTATCGTTGCGTGTTCGGCACTCTGAAAGTCCGCTTAGCGATCATAAATTCTCCGCGATTTCAGCTACCATGGATCTGGTTTTAATTCCGCCATTCATGTCTCCTATCTCCACTAGAAACAACCTTCGGCTAGGATTCTTGGTGACTCACGAACGGGTCCCCGGTGACAGTGCGGGTCCGAAGCCGAAGCCGATATTTCAAAGCTTGTCTCCGTGATGTGCCCAACTGCAGCCATCAGTCTCCGATGGCTATCCGTTCGCGAAAATGGCGCGCTCGCACGTGAAGGCTGCTGCCTGAGGAGCGGCCGAAGTAAGGATGAATTATGTAAAATGACGTCGAGATACCATTAATGCAACTATTTGGCAAATCCTTCGACTGTCTTTGAAGTTGAAATGGATGTCACGATATTAGAGTGTTTCTCCTGCCCCAGTGTTTGTGTCATTTGCGCTACAGCTTGCTCTACCACGAAATCTCTAGATTTATTTGCAATGTCAGTTAGCAGTAATTAGGGTACCACACTCATTCACACTGCGTATTATCTGGCTAGCTAAGCTATCTAATCAGGCTTGAGGGATAAGACGAATATCGATTTTGCAATGTAGCAACATAGGTACGGTTTATGTTTAGTACAGGCTCCAGTTTCAAACATCTCCCTCCTATGGCAGCATAAAGGCCATTTAATGCTGTCTTTAAATTATGCCCTACTGTTCCAGTTAACCTGGTGAAGATGCGGGATGATTCGATCGCTTAGATGCAAAGCAAAACATGGCTGTGACTACACCCTATCCCTTCTCCAAACCATGCCTAGATGCGCTGGTCATGGTAGAGATCGCTAGAGCCCGCAACCATAGCGCGAATTGCGGATATATTAGCGTCTATCGCTTTACCCTTATTATAACTTTTACTTAGGCGGTGTGGATGTCTCATGAGCCTTAGTGGCAGGACTTGCCCGCTCAAGTATGAATTGGGTCCATGGCCACTATAGGTTGCTGCTGCAAGCTTGGGATCATAAACTAGGTCTTATGGATTATTATTATTATTTTGAAAGTAGAGACTTATATATTTAGAGAAATAAACTGTCCTTGCATGCTCTAATGTAAATGGGCTAACTAAAAGTACATGTACAATTACATACATGTAGGTAGGTATATGCTTATTACAACACTACTATTACTAGTACTACTACCTTATAGTACCTACTATAAGGTAGTACCACAGCCTTAATACATTTGATGCATTACTTTTTATCACTTAGCAGCGGTAGATCTCGGGGAGCAGAGCTTCGTATATATTCCCCATGTCTAAGGTTGGGTAGAGTCAGTCATACCGCCTCTCCCATGGCTAATTCAGACGCAGAGGAAGGTATAGTAAGCCGTTAATTACACGTATTCGAACGACGACTCGATTGGCAACCTAAAGCCTAATAAGTGTGGTAATGAGACAGACAAAAACACTATGTTCGGCATAGTTATATACATGGACTCTCCTAGAACTTTCCATTACGGCGTAGCATTGGTAAAGGTAGACATGCTGGAATATTAGCTATTGTCTGGTGCGAATTATAGACCTGCTTGGCCAATCCAAGGTCTGCGTAAAGCATGAATTGCAAGCAACGGCGTACTAGATTTTGCAAATGTGCCATCTCCATTTAAAACCCACCCCTTTGGCTCTAAAAGTTGCTTGCCTTCACCTCGGCTTGTCGCTCGGGCCATCGCCGTCGCCGTATGCATTACCCAAATGTGAAACCTGTCTTAGTAAGATGTAAGTCGTCCCGATCTCCCAATCTCCCAATCTCCCTATCATAGTAAGCCAAGGGCAAATTCCCCCTGCTTTACCTTGAGCCGTAACATTACTTTCCAAAGATTACTGCAAACACGATTTTTGCCACATTAAGCCTTGTGCTTGGAATATATATGGCTGCTGTTAGATCTAGTGAGGGCCTTGTTTAATCTAACAATGCAGAGTATCTTCAGGTGGATTTATGAAGATATATGATGCTCTACTGTCCTTAACAGAGGATTACATATACATCGTATGACGAATTAGCGTTGGGCAGATCGCCAATAATATAAGACATAGGGTCGGGATTATCGGGCTACGCAATGCAGGGCAGAAAGTATTACACAAATACCCATAAGTTGCCAACACTGAAATCATCTATAAAAAGCCTACTTTCACTCCATCGAGCAATATTTTCTTGAATCCTTTTAGATTCAAACTCTCTTATATTAAGCAAATTTTTGCAATTAAACGTTGTCATATTCAGCAGCAATCATGAAGTTCAATCTCGCTTATTTGGTCATTCTAGCCAGCGCGGCTCTTGCTTGCGATCGGGAGGTAAGCTTTACAAGCCTGAAGCGGATTTTAAAAGTATTAGCATGCTAATAGATTTGGGAATTTAGGGCTATCACTGTGTTGGTCGTGGTAAGGGAGAGCCAAGCTCTTGTTGCGGGGGACTGGTATGTCTTCTTGATGACGGGGAGCACGCTGGGGGCGGCCGCATCGGTACTTGCGTATCGGGCGCCCTTGCTGGAGTTCCAATTGATACCTATTGTGATCGGGAGGTAAGGTTATAATGCTAAAGCAGATATTATTAGTATTGGTATACTAATAGGTGTAACGATTTAGGGCTATCACTGTGTTGGTCGTGGTTGTGGCGAGCCAAGCAGTTGTTGCGGGGGGTTAAAATGTATGCGTGATGATGGATCCTGCGCTGGGAACGGCCTCATTGGTACATGTGTAACTGGCTCCATTACATCACTTACAGCTCCTACCTGCGATCGAGAGGTAAGATTTACAAGCTTGTGGCAAATACCATTAGTGTATCATGCTAATAAGTTTCAAAATTTAGGGCTATCACTGCGTTGGTCGTGGTTGTGGCGAGCCAAGCAGTTGTTGCGGGGGACTGGCATGTATGCGTGATGATGGGTCCTGCGCTGGAAACGGCCTCATTGGTACTTGTGTAGTTGGCTCGGCCTCCGCTGAGCTTTAAGCCCGGCTCGTGATTTGGAGGTAGGATTTATAAGCCTGGAGCGGATATCGTTGGCAACAGTATGTTGGGTCTGGAAATTTAGTCCTGTCCCTGTGAACTCGATGACGGTGTTGGAACTCCATATTATTGAATTGGAAATATCTGTTGAGTACGCTTGATATACTGTGTTCGTGTAGAGGCATAATTACGAGTAGTATGCCGATATTGTTGGACATCATAGTAGCCTTGAACATCTACATTTGGAGGTGAAAGGCTTTGGTCGTTGTATGGAATTCTCCACTGGAGGTTAAGCTCGGCCATTGGCGGATTAAATATAAGATATAATGAAGTTATAGTCAGACTTTTAAGCTATAATAATATACTAGCTATGTAATAAGCTATGACTCCCACACCCAGCTAACTGTGCACTATAACAGTTCCCATGAGGATATTGACAGCTGACCAAGGGATGTATGTAGATATCTATTGAGGATATTGTTTAGTTAACAAATAATCTGGGAAATTAGCACTAGTAATACTTCATATAGAAATGAATGTCTCTTGACAATATTATGTTACCGGTGTTATCGCTTCACAGATCTACAGCTAGTGTGCATTGATATGTAGGCAACATGTAAGCTGCAGGGCAAAAACCCACTTAGATAGCTACCGAGTCTGTAAAGTGCCGATAACTGAAACAAGAAAATTAAAATACTCTAATTTTGACATTGCACATCTTACTTTAGGCGCTTTAACCAGCTCTCTGACTACCATCGTATGATTTCTCTGTGATATAAAGCGGTACCTTCATGATGGATACAGGGAGCCGGGCATTTTGCGGCTAGTCGCAGACTCCACTTTCAACCTCATCACCTCACCCGCCCCTTGCATTAGGACCAAGCAAAATATCAAAAAAGCCCTTTGCCTCAGTCAAATTCGCAGCTCTTCCCTCAAAAATTTCAAACTCTCCTCAAAACACCAATAGCCATAAAGCTACATATGATAATAAAAAAATCACAATGGCTACCAATCGCGGTCCCCCCTCCGAAGCAGAGATGAAAGCCCGCATCATCTCCCACATGAACGCTCAGCACAACCGCGAGCTCTCCCACTATCTCCGCCACTATAATGGCCTCTCCCCTCGCGCCGCTGCAGCCTCTCCCGCAATCCAGGACCTCGACTTCAACGGCATGACCGTCAAGACCAGCAACGGCACCTACAGCGTCCCCTTCTCCCCTCCCTTGACGTCCTGGGCCCAGGTGCGCCCCCGCGTCGTCGCCATGGACGAAGTCGCCCGCGAAGCCCTCGGCCTCAGCAACATTTACATCACAGAGTACGCCGTGCAGCAAGGATTCGACTACGCCCCATTCTTCGGCGTGATTTTCTACTACTTCTGCGCCATGGGCCTGCCGTGGTTTGTGCCGGGAAGCCTTCCGTGGGAGATTCTCAAGGTGCTTCCATTTCCAGGAGGGCCTGAGGGGTTCCGGTGGACTGTCAAGGCAATTTTCTGGCCCGTTATTGGTATTCACCTGGCAGAAGCGTTCTTGCTTGACCGATGGAGGCTGCAGAAGCACGGCGTGGCGAGGTGGTCTCGAGTGTGGTGGTTGTGGGAGGCTACTATTTTCTGCGAGGGCCTGACGTCGTGGAAAAGATTTGATCGGCTGGTTGCCGAGAAGGAGGCTGAGAAGGAGGCCAAGAAGAACTGATGCTCTGCGCGCGTTCCTTCAGCAAAGTACGGTTCAAAATATCATTGAAGATTATACAATTATTGCTAGATTCTATGCGACTGTTGCCTATATAGCCCACTCTATAGCTATCTTTAATCACCAGTCTACATTCTATTGTTCTCAAACTTTGTAATAATTCTTCCGCTTACAGATCGCCATAATTGTCATATGTACCTTGCATCGCCTGCGTGCTCACCCATTCTTCACTGGCCAGCCCCCTCAGAAACCTCTCTTCTAGTTCGTCAGAGTCCTTGTGGAAATCACATGCAAAATCGCACTCCGGAATCGTTTCCTCGCCAAAGTATTTGCATATAGAGGCATGTCGGCATGCGGATATGTTTTCGCAGTATTGTGCCAACGCCTGAAGACTCCTTAGGCGCGCCTGGTAATTTGCATCGATTTGGGCATCGCTTTTAATCATCCGACTGGCTCGTTCGAGATCCTCCCGGCTATAGTATAGGAAACAGTAGCCGGCATTGCCATCACGCCCTGCTCGTCCCACTTCCTGATAATACCCCTCAAAAGACTTGGGAAGTCGCCAGTGTACAACAAAGCGCACGTTATCCTTGTCGATGCCCATGCCGAATGCCGTTGTAGCCACGATGATATCGTAGCCTCGCTCATTGTTGATCCAGTTGGCCAAAGTATCTTCTTTAACCTCACTGGGCAATTTAGCATGAAAAGGTCGAGCGCCAATTCCTGCATCTCGGAGACTGGATGCGAGCGACTCGCACTCTCCACGAGATGTTGTATATATGATGCCTGAAACATTCTTAGTCCTTTCACGCATTTCGACCAGCTCGCTCTGCCGTGGTTCAGCACGTCTACGATCATATACTCCTTGTATCCATGTCAAGAAGTCTGAGAGACGGTTGTCGTCCTCGTCCTTTGTATATCTTATTTCTAAATGGAGGTTGCCTCGCTCTGGACTCATCAAAAATGTCTTAATTTTTTCCGGTGTAGCATCGAGACGCAGGACCTTGAGAATATCCTGCCGCACTCGGGCGTTTGCTGTCGCTGTAAGGCACATGATGGGGACATCAGGAAATGTCTCCCGAAACCAGGACAGCCGCTTGAAATCTTTTCTGAAATCATGGCCCCATTCTGATATGCAGTGAGCTTCGTCAATGGCAATGCGAGCAAGCTCTTTCTGCCTGTAGACGAGCTGCAGCGTTGTACGGAAGCGCGAGCCAGAACAGAGCTCTGGAGTCACATAGAGAAGCCTGGTTTTCGGGTGTCCGGTTTCCAGATCACGCTGTATGCGATCTTTCTCCTCACGCGGCGTATTGCTGTTTAGAGAGCTGGCGTCGATACCTTCAGCTCTCAGGGCCTCTACTTGGTTGATCTGTAAGCAGCATTTTTAGTCGCTGCAACACAGCAAGAGCACTTATCAATATGAATGTGATAGTGGGCCAGCCAAACCTACCATTAAACTTAATAGAGGGGAGACAACAATCGTAACTGATCAATGTCCACTGTTAGTTCGCCTCATTCTCTACTATCTGGAATATGAAACGCATCTAGTCTAACTCACTGCCTTGGTCAATCACAGCAGGGAGCTGGAAGCACAGACTCTTGCCAAAGGACGTTGCTGCCTGAACGTAGACATCGTGGCCACTTAGTGCTGCCTCGATGATCTCACGCTGATGGGGCCTTGTAAGAAGCGTCAGCCGTTTGGTTCGGTTCACATATGCAAATCCACCAAAAGCTTACCTGAAGTCATCCTTGTGAAACTGCCGCCGGAGAGTGAATCCGATGTCCGTGCATGAATTTGTCCTCTGCAGGGGGGGCATGGCAGAGAGGATCTAGGCTTCGTAACAGCAGTGGTGGGCAGAAGCTGACATTGGCGGCGAGATGAGCGAGTCTGCGGGTGAGTGGCTATGCGACATCGAGATCGTGGTGCATGTGTGGATCGATGGGTTTGGCTGAGGTTCACAAGGCGACGCCTGCTAGTCGCTCGCGTTAGAAGTATTTTGACGCTCTTCTAGAACGCGCAGGGCCAGCTAACACGGGGGTACGGAATATGGAGTACAGTACAAGACTAAGGCCTGTTGAATGGATATTAATAGAAGTACTAAGTGGTCCAGGCACGTGCATCAGGGATCTCGGTGTTAACATCAATTGACACTTGTGCTACCAGTCTGGGTAGTTCGGTGCAACAAGTTCTAGTGTACTCTCGCTATTTCTTCTTCTGAATTGATGCCTCTCACAGGTTCGCCCTATTCAGGCGACGATACCTATGCTCTCCAGTGCTGTGTAAGCTACAGCGCCCATAAGGATGGTGCCTGAACGAAGCACAACGTTGGCAACGTTCAGCTTAAAATCCCGTTTAGCGCAGTTCCCCACAAGCATAGCGGCCTGCTAGCGTCTCCTCTTTTTCAGTGCTTTTTTCTTCTTATTTTGCCCCGGCCATACAAAATACGGGCAGCTGAACTCATTCCTGAGTCGACGACCAAGCGGCAGCGGCCGCAGCGAAGAAAACGGAGAGCGTCAATACCATACGTGGAAAATACAAGCGACGGAGTAATGCTTATATAGCCGCCCAGCTACGAATGGCTATCTGGTCTTCTCATCGATAGTGCCCATTGATTGGCTTGTTAAACCTGAGAAGCTTTGCCTCATTATAGACATAGAAACAGAGCATGGCTAGAGTACCCGCGCATGAAAACAACATGCTTAGCAATCCCCGCGGCCCTACCGGCAGTAGCAGTAACTTCAGATGGCGCCTAGTATTGACATAGAGTAATTGGTAATGCTAGTCTCCGTTGACCGGCTCTCCATGTACCCGGAGATAGGTGGGAAAAGGGGCCAGTCGACGGCAATGTACACGCTACTGAAGCGATATCGATCTTGCAGTAAAATGGAGGAGTATCTGCTACTCCAGATCACGCCCGCACTGCTTCCCGCGCTCGTGCTAACAGGCATGCGAGTCAATGTTTATTTTATGCAAGCCCGGGAACATGCTGGGCAGGGCTCCGCGTACAGTATTGCGAGATACGAGCGCCGAGGGCGTCTTACAGTGCTGGCATCGACACCACATTCGCCTACTGCGGCATGTGCTCCGTTGATGGTCCAAGCAGAGCGAGATTTAAACGGCGAAGCAGCGCCCATCACAAAACATCACGACCAGGCTCGAGCTCACATGCTGCCCATCACTTCCTAAATAACTTTGACAGACCCAAAAGTCCCCTATCAGGGCTCTTCTGAAGGCGCTGTGGCTGCACCCTCGCAGCGGCCCTCGCACTGTCCTCGCCAACCACCAACCACCGCTGCCCATCCCGCTAGTGTTTCAGGGGCTCTAAACGGAACCTTGAACAGGACCCCCAAGCCAAAGTTCGTCCGCCAAGTTAGTGCGAGCCTCACGTCCAGCCAGACCAAAGCAAAGCACGTCCAACGACCGGCTTCTTCAACCTCTTCCGCTGTTCCCTTCTCCAGGGCGAATCCGCGCGCGCTCTGTTTTTCTGTTTTAGGCGCCTAGCCAGGCTTGATCATGATGATCTCACTTGTTTCGCTTGATCATTCTTCGCAGCCCCGATCTGCTTAAACGCACAATCCCCCGGATTTCTTGCGCGCGAGGACACGAGAAAAGAGAGGGGTGCTCTGAAACATTTTGCACAGCCAAGCGCCCCGGCCCTTTGAGCTCCCAACGGCACTTCTTCGCGGTGCTCTGTGCACGTGTGCGTACGAGTATACGTGCGAGAAGAACAAGTAGAAAGAAACAAAAAAGAAGGGCTGAACGAGCAGCGCTCGCCCGGTTAAGTCGCCATGGAGCGACCCGACCGAATGCCTGCGAATGGCATGGGCAACGGTCCTGGAGCTGCTCCTGGACCCCCCGCCACTGCACCTCCGGCTCTCAGGGGCACCGGCGCAGGCACTCCCGATAATAACATCCCGTCGCAGGCTCGTCGTCCTCTTCTCACCACGCCTGCTGCTCCTCCAAACGGCCAGCCGCTGCCGCCCATGATGCCGCTCCCGCCACTACCCAATGGTCGAAATGGCCCGTCTCCCAATGGAAACTCACCAGCGACGCCTATCCTGACCGCGGCTCAGGTCATCGGCCTGACACGCGAGGCAATGAGACATGCCCTCGAGAACGAGAGCCAGGCCGTCGATGTTGGCCCTGGGCTCAAGTCGGGCGTTACCATCGATTTGAGCCGCAAGGGCATTCAGAAACTTCCTGAAGAGGTGGTTGATATAGTCAAGAACGAGCTGGAACGGTGAGCAAACCAACAAAAAGAAGAGAGAGGGAATGGGAAAGAAGGAGATGAAATAAATGCCTTGGGGAGAGGGGGAATAAGTCTTGTTTGCTGACTGTTAGGTGTTACGATACAGGCTCGCTCTATCACACAACCAGCTTTCGTCTTTACCAGCCCGCTTTGCCGAGTGCGTGTCGCTTCGATACCTCAACATCAGAGGCAACCAGATCAAAGAGTTTCCCTTGCCTGTACAACATCCCATATCTCCCTTTGTTTTGTCTCACCAATGCATGATCCAGGCTAACATAGCTACTAGCTTTGCGAGCTCAAATCCCTCGAAATCCTCGATCTCGGCCGCAACCAGCTGCGAGTTTTGCCGCCAGGCATTGCAAAGCTCACCTCTCTCAAGGTTCTCTCGATCCCCAAGAACCAGATCCGAGAGCTGCCCGTCTGCTTAGCGGAAATGGCTTCGCTCCAAGTCCTCAAATTTGAAGGGAACCCTATCAGCTTTCCCCCACGGGATGCGCTGCAAATACCATCTTCAAGCCCCTCCAACGAGGGGTCTGGAAGAGAGGGCGAGGTGACGGAAGTGACCATTACGGCACATATCAAGAAGTTTATGAAGTTACATATCATTAGCGGTCGTGATGCCGAGGCGACTGGGGACGAATCCAGCGAGGACACTAATACTCCCCGACCGCACCTACGACGCGTTCCAAGCGGCCGATTCCCTATCAAAGTGAGCAGCTCCGATGCGTCGGACATGCGGACACCTACTATTGGATCACGACCACCTCCTCCCATACCGTCACGGTCACATTATCGCGGACTTTCGCAGCAGAATACATCCACCCGTCGTCCGGGTGTCCTGCCTTTAACTATCGGAAACATTAGCGAGCGCGGACGCAGCAACTCCGAGACACTGATGCACTCGGAGAGATCAAGCAGTCGCCAGCGTCGCATGGGTATACTCGCTAAGAAGGCACCGTCGGACCTGGGCACGCTCGATGAGGTTGAAGGCAACAACAGATTGAGCCACTACCGAGGACTGAGCCACGGCTCTGCCATGCAGGGCAACCAAGCCGTACCATCAAAGAGCCCAGCAACGCCTACCGACTCTCTTCAGCGACCGGTTTACGTTCGAAGACTTTCCGTCCTCCCCGAGCGCCGCCGAGAGTCTAAGATTTTCGACCCTGTAATTGAAGCTGCCAAAGGCATCCTATACTCGGTTTTTCAAATCCATCCCATGATTCAGATGCTCATGACCCTGACCAATGATGGATCTGCGAAACGCTCGAGCCTTGAAATTGTATTTTACAACACCAATTCTCATGTCGAGGAGTTGGAGCAGGAAATCCAGAAGCACGATATAGCCATAGCAGAGGAGGAGGAGCATACATTCGGAGACAATGCTAATGTGCACCGCGCTTGTCAGACTCTTGTCGGGGCGTATGGCCATGTTTGCACTCTCTTAGCCGATAACATTGATACTTTTGTCAACAATGGAGATGCTCGATATATTCGGACGCTCTTGATGTTGATTTACAACAGTATAATGGAGCTTCGGGTTACTCTCACCTCTGTCTCCACTGAGCACAACAAGCATCACCTCTCTGCGATGGATGTCCCCGACACCAGCAATACGATCAAGCCTTACTTCCGAGAGTCTGCCGCCCCTCCGCCCCTACGGCCAGCGGCGGTTCGAAACCGTAGCGAACCAGCCATACACAACCCAAGCAACCTCAGAGTGGCCACTGACATACCCGTTCCATACCAAAACGGAGGCACTCGCACCGCTAGGCTTGCATCGGCGACGCCTAGATCCAACGACTCATTCCAGTCTTTTGGCCGGGAGATTGCTCCCGATTTCTCTGAGGAAGATACTCAGTTTGATAAAATATATTTGGCTCTACAAAAGTCAACTGACACTGTTCTGCACATTTTGCCAAATTTCAACGTTCAACTGACGGGAGGAATTCGAAACGCAATACAACAGCGGGCCCCGAGTGCCATGATACGAGATTGGAAGAATCTCATTGCAATGTGCAATGACGCTATCCAGCAAACAGAGATCTTGAAGAATCGACTGTCTCTCATCAAGCTGAAGGATCCCGGAGTGCGGTCTCACGCCGGATTCTGGAACCTGTGCAGCAATTTCATCTCAGCCTGGACAAAGATGGCCTCTAAGATCAAATCCGAGATTAATACCATCCCCTTGCCGCCTGACACTAGAGCTCGATTGCGGCCTGTCCACCAGAGCATGAAAGAATTGAGCATCATCATCATGAACTCCCCCTGGAGCTACATCTTGAGACCCGCCGGTTTTGGGCCAGGCATCCTATCGCCCACCACGCCGCAGGTCCCAATCACTCCTCAGAGTGCTGCTCTTGGCCCGGCCATGCAAGCTACCGTTGCCACGCCACAAACAGGATCATTTGCGGCTGTTTTTCAAGGCAACGTCTTTGATCGCGCAGATACCCTCATGGCTAATCCCGGCATTTCCATGCGTAACGGGACCATGTCGAGAGGCCATTCTGGGTTTAACTCGCTATCGTCGATTTCATCCATGTCATCAGATGGCGTGCCGACTCCGTCCTCAGCCTTCAGTCCCAATGTTCAGCTAGGACCTGCGCCATTTCGTCTCAACGGAGGGAAAGTAACCCTTTGAAGCTCCTCCGATCTTCTTTTTTTTTCCCCCCTTCACCCAGATATTAAAAGCCGGTTTATTATTATTGATTTATTTATTCTCTTTTACCTCTTTATTTTCTCGTTTCTCTCTCCTGCGTTTGGATCTCACCAAATTGCTTTGATCGATACAGAGAGATTCTTGCATAGCACGTACTTGACGGATTTTACGAATGATTACTATTGTTGTTTTGGAACAAAAAAAATGTTGGTTTGAGAACGAGATGCTGTTACGTTCATTCTTCTTTTATTTTTCTTGCATAGCCCTGGAGTTTTATGGCTTTGTTACGAACGAATGTGTGGCCTGCTGGGCATTGGTCAGAAAGATGGGAAAGGAGCTTTTTGACAAAGACAAAAAAGAAAAAAAGATCGGCCCTCCAATACCACCAGTTTGCCCTTGGAAGGGACACATCCAAAACTCTGGGGCGAAACGATACCACGACGGAACAAGTTACTATTTTAGTAGAGGATAGAGATATGGGAAGCACAGAGCGTTGGTGTATATTAGATTTACTTGTCTAATTCTTTTAAGAGTTTTTGTTATTTGTTGATTGACAGGGCGTAGGAATTTTAGGGAATGTTAGAGATGAACAAAATTATATTGAAGATTATAGTGTGTGTGTTTGAAACAAGCTCTTGTCCCCATTTATCTCGTGATTGTAGTTCATATTAACTTGAACCGAGAGCTGGACTCGTCTAAAAGGCCTACAACAGCATTTGATACTACAAAACCGGATGTACTAGGTAATCGCAGCGCACCTATACGCTTTTGTCCTTTTGACCTGGTGGTTGCATACATGCAGCTCAAAATAGGCGTGATTTGCAGATTAAACGCCGACCTTGCATGACATACCCCCACAGCACCTTTTTCACCTGCTGGCGGCATGATGTCAAGTACCTATATATATTGGCTTAGACGTTTGGTTGATGCTAGCAGCATCTTTTAGAACCTTACACTGCTGGGCTTGTTAGAGTTATGGGGTGGCATAACATCCGTATATCTGACTTCTCGTCCCTGCTACAATGAATATAGAGAATCTGAAAGAATAAAAGGCCATTTACAGCAAAATAATACCATCGCAGCGCAAAATGTCGACTTCATCATCCATCGACGCCCTGCGAAGGCTCGCAAACAGTAACAACGCCGCCTCATCCAGCAGCAGCAAAAACAACACGCCCCCCGCAGCTGCAGCCGCAGTCGCCTCTTCTTCTTCTTCGCCCCCAGCCCAGCCTCGCTGGTTCGCACAGTCAGCCTCCTCGCCCTCAGTCTCCTCCACCACCGCCGCAGCCTCGCCCGCGCTCCAGCCCACGCTGCCATCCGCCGAGACGCAGCGCCACGTAGCCGAGGCCCGCGCCGCAGTGGTCGCCTCGATCGGCAACATGCTGGACTCGGAGCTGCAGTCGCGCGCGGGCATCCTGCACGAGAACGCGGCGGCGCTGGAGAAGCAGGAGAGGGACGTGATGCGCGCGACGGAGGGGCTGAGGAAGGAGACGCAGAAGCTCAAGGCCGAGGCGGACAAGGCTGCGCGCAAGGTCAAGGAGTTGGGCAATGTGCAAAACTGGGCCGAGGTGCTGGAGAGGGGGTTTTTGGTGCTGGAGGAGACGGTGAGGCTGGCGAATGGAGGGGAGGGTGAGGATGAGAGTGGCAGCGAGGGGAGCTGTAGCTGTAGCGACTGCGGGAGAGACTCTGGAGGCAGTGATGGGGAGGATGAGGGCGGTGATCGTGATCATGGCGATGGCGTTGATGGTGTTGGAAGGAGGATGGACGTGGACACCATGTCGGATGCCAGTCGAAGCCTGATGGAGCTGGACTCGAGCACCGGGACGGGCCGCGCGAAGGGATCAGAGACGGCTTCGATATCGACAGGATGATGTGGTGTTGATGTGAGGCTGTCCTTGGCGATTTACTTGGCGAGGAGTGATTTATTCTGTGTCATACGAGTAGCTATTCCGAAATGTCTCTATTGGGAAATTGCCAGGTATCGGGGGGCTATCATGTAGAACAAAGACTCCATACCTATGCAGCCGAGTCCTATATAAGCACTTGTTTTATAGGACAAACGTATGTAGAAGGTGGATGCTTTCCAGAGAGTTATTATAAGCTTATATGAATGATATCTACTGTACAAATCAGGAGATAATCTTGCTGCCTCTTAGCAGGTTTGAAGTCTGGGTGATCTATAAAGAGCGTGTTTAGGACGGTTCTTTTGAATATCAAATCATCCCTCTTTACAGATTCTTTCATTACGTCGAAATCTTCTCAGAATTATACTTGTTAAGCCATGAAGTCATCACACGTTTTACTCAACATTGCTGCCCTTTGCGGCGCGGCCAACGCCTTTTGGGGCCAAATGTCCGCCAAACCCAAGCAGCAAGACGAGGGTGGTATCTATCAATGGATCTACCTAACCGATTACAACACCGGTTCTCAATACGCAACGCAACTCACAGGTGGTTTCGATGCGTGCGCACCAAAGCAATGCCCGACTTTGTGAGTTTCAGGCAAACATAATACAACGTATACTGAGAAATTAACCAGTGAACAGGTTCTTTGAAATAAATAATCCTGCTTCGCATTATAACTTTTCATCTCTGATTTGGAGGTCTTCTGATGGTTGCCATCACATTGACTTTAAAGGAGGACTTGATGCACACGCAGGATATTGCTGTGGATCACTTCCCTGTGATATTTCGGCTTAAAAGAGCTGGAAATTCTTGTTCTCCTCTTGATACGTTTTTTTCTTATTACTTGCACTCATAGCAGCACAGGTCTGCCCAAAAGAGAGTGAAACTGTTGAGGGGAGTGCGAGATTTCATAGACAGCAGAGAGGGATGTTGTCAAGAGACGGGAGTCAATACCGATATAAATGGGTGGTATATAAGAAAGAGCCTTGCCGTGGAGAGATGTGTGATAGTATGGGAGAGTGTACAGTGTATAGCAAGCAATTTCGTTTCTTTATTCTATCTCTCTGATCTAATCTCTTTATTTTACTCTATTCATGATAGGTGATAGATGTTATTATATGCTATTCATCTCTTCTCCATCCGTCATATCGTAAAACTTGACACAAAGCAGTCTTGCTTACAACAGTCCGGGAAGGATAACAAAGCGCTTCTTCTTGTACTTGTCGCCAAACTCCTTGCGGTATGCCCTCTCCTTACCCTTGGCCCAGATGAACATTTGCACCGCACCAATGGCGATGAAGAGCGCCACAGACCAGTCACGGCTAGCAATGATGATACCAGCCCACGCCAAAATTTCGTACATGTAGTTGGGGCAGGTAACAAGAGAGAAGCCGTATCCGTGCGGGATCTTGCGCTCAGTACCGCCAGTTGATCGCAGGGTAGAGAGGTACAGGTGCACCAGGGCGTTGCTAATCTCGCCAAACAGGTAAAGCACAGTGCCGGCGGCGTCAACAAGAGGCTCGTCCGCGGTGGCGGCCAGCGACCAGGGGCTGTAATAGATGGACCAGGCGCACAGGGCGCCGGAGAAGGCCCAGTAGAAGAAGCTGTTCTTGAAGATGTTGCGCGCGGGCATGGTGTTTGCGGAGAACTTGTGGACGAAGAGCGTCTCGAGCTCACGCTTGACGAAGTGGCCCATGATCATACCGAAGCTGAGCCATTGCGAGGGGGACATGGACGGGTCCTTGAGGAGATATAGCCGGGCGGCGACGGCGAGGCCGTGAATGAGGAGGGGGCCGAGATACTCGATGACGAAGACGGTCCTCCACGCGATTTGGAGGCCTAAATGCGATATTAGTTAGCGATTGATGCGAGAATTGCTTTTATACAATGCAAACAGCGTAGGGGGCATCATACCGAGATCCTTGACGAGCACTTCGCCTGCCTCAGCAACATCTTTATCCTCGGCAATCACAGCCTTGCGGTCCTTGAGCGTCTTCCTCGTCGACGTGTAAAACAGACCGATGCGGTTGTGATCGCTGAAGCCAGTTTGCTTGGCAATCAGCTTCTTGACATCCTCGACAGTGGCTCCGGCGGGGAGGTCGATAGTCGGCGGCAGCTTCTTGATGCCCTGCTTGGGAGCTGTTTTGGGGACCAGAAATTAGTGTCCAGCGCTCGCGCAACATGTGAATTTCGAAATGCCAGACGAATCAATTCAATTCGTTCCAGCGGTGATAACTTACAGCGATTTGTCAGCTTGAGAGTGGTTAGAGAAGCCATTTTGAGAGGCCAAGCTGTGGTGTTTACAGAGCTTGATAGGAGGAAATGAGAAAAGCTACCTAATAGAGGTAAGAATCGTGTTGGGGGAAAAAAAGATTCCTCGGGATGAGCTACGGGGAGTGGGGTGTTGAGGATGCGCGGTACGGAAGCGTTGGTAGCGGGGTACGGCGCTGGAGCACCGATTGCGTGGCGGGAGAGAAGTAGCGTTAAATGCCGACCAGGTACCGTGCTATCGAGGTGGCAGATGGGCCGAGCATTTAGGTTATTACATTTCACATGCCTGTAAGACGTTGATGTTATGACTATTTTGGCAATAAATATTGGGAAACTCTACATCTTACTGCTAGAAAGAATGTATGGTGCTCGGATAGCTACATACTGCTGAGCCACTGTCAATGCCAGTAGCCGTCATAAGTTGCATTCATCTGCTCTCGGCCGTATTCAAGGCTATTGTTAATCACCAGTGTACCTTGGAAATGCAAAAGAATGCACATAGCTTAATCAGTAGAGAGGTTAAACTGTAAATCTTAATTACAGATTGTCCTGATAATTATGATATGCATTTATTTAGTCCCGAAGAGGCATTGTTGCACCCCAGTTTCCGCCAAGTTTCTATATGCTAAGCGAGGTAGTATATGACGCTCGACACTTTTTATATGAGAAAAGAGGGGGATCATAGGTAACTGGTGAGAATTACAATTGTGCTTGAAACTCCTT
Source organism: Trichoderma hamatum GD12 (assembly GCA_000331835.2). Taxonomy (NCBI): domain Eukaryota; kingdom Fungi; phylum Ascomycota; class Sordariomycetes; order Hypocreales; family Hypocreaceae; genus Trichoderma; species Trichoderma hamatum. The sequence continues at coordinate 82,709 of KQ479146.1, forward strand.
GTTTATCAATCTTTATCCCAGATAGTTACTTCTCACATAGTATTAAATAAAAATGGCTCCTTGTATCTATTGTAACAGAACACAAATGTTAACAGTTGAGTACCAATCAACAAACTCAAAGGCTTTCTAGCCAACTGGCCATCAACCTTGAATAGGCAGATTTCATATATGATGCCTTGTTTAAGATTACAATGATAAGATGGCTACTAAGTAAATTTATTTCATCAAAGTCTGCTCGAGCCTCTCCTGTTCCTTTTCATCCGCACCCCTCCAGCCACCCACGCTGTCTGATAGCCTCAATATAACTTCATACTTCACCTGATGCTTCTCTTAACACCTAAAATATCAGTCAAACAACATATACGCCATAAAATCATTTCAACAGCACATTTCTTCCATTTTATAATTCTCTACCAGAGACACCGAGTGGCTCTCAAACACTGCCAAGCCAGCTGCCAGCTGCCACGCTCTAATACTCGTGGTGTATGACTTACGTGTCCAAATAAAACGAGCCGATACCTGCTCAAAACAGAGCATGATTCAGAGATAGACAAGCTATGCTCGCCTCGGTCCATTCCTCAACCGTGCTCTTCGATTCCTCATTATCCCATCGCAATCTCGCAACACTAGGTTCATGCGCCCTATCACACTCCCCTTTTTGGCACACAGTTGTATCAAAGTGTTCAAGACATGTTGACAGACCGAACTGATAATGGGGCAATGAATCCAACCGCCGCGCCATTTGTTCCATTTGCTTCTCCTCAACCGAGCTTTGCTACCCAACCTACCAAGAACTCTCGCTCAAATGTGCAGAATACGAAGCAAGAAAACAAAGAGGCAACTTTGCTAGCTCGAGATCAGGTAATGTCGAGTCGTATGGGAAAGGATACTCCTCAACCGCCCAAAGCTTCTCCTTCTATCAATAGCTCCTCTTCATCGATCACGCGTGCTAGGTGCGAGGTTTCACAGGGCCACGCGGCTACTAACTGTGTGCGTGATCAGATGCTCCGTCCTACTGCCCCAAACTCCAGCGAACCTGTGCGCCAGAACCCCTCGCCTCGTCGTCTCAAGATCGACCCCTCAGAGGGTATTTCTCATGAATATTTCTTGATACGAAGAAGGACAAAACGCATTTATAGGGCCGGTGGCAAGATTCCTCAGAAATCAAAGCCAAACATAAGTGGTGGAGGGGCCACCCCTTCTCAACAACATCGCATGTCTGGCGAGGAGACAACAACAGAGACGGAGAAAAACAATGGCAGCGCCCCAGAAAGAGTCCGTTTTCTGCTCAATGCAAATTGGGAATCAGTAACTCATCATTGTAGGACTCACAGACCATGTCTATGGATGGTGTGCTGGTGCCAAGTCCAGCGCCAGGCCCAATGCCACCAGGGGCGAATCCAGCCTATGTATTCTCAGCTATTCCTTCGCATCAACACGGCGGCGGTATGATTCTTCATCCAAACCATTCAGTGCTACCTAGTATATATCCTCTGCCGCCGCAAGGAGGTTACCTTCCATTGCTTCACATGGTTCCCTATCGGATGATGCCTGACCCGACAGATCAACCACAACCACCAGGTCAACTTGCTTTTGCTATTCCAGTGACTTATTGGCCGCATAGAAACTTTCCTGTGGGAAATACTAGCTCTCAGGCTGATCAACAGAACCCTGATCCTGATCTAGAGCAGATGAGCCACAGAAGTAGCGGCCATCCAATGCACAGTCATCCTCATTTCATATCATGTGTACAGGTACCATATATGCCACATCATATTGTTGAGCAGCACGCTTGTCTCCCTGTGGGTGACTTGCGGCTCGAGGTTTGTCATTTTGCGGCTTTCTAGATGAATTCGAGCTTCAAATGTTGACCCTGCAGCAGAATCTCGATGAAAATAAAGCCATCGATCAAGGCAGTGACATAATTGAGAAACGTGGCGATAAAGCTCCTGATAATGAGGCTAAGCTATCGGATTATTGTCAAGGCGTCAGCGAGAGAATGAAGCCTCCGTCAGCTGTCGACGGCCTGCAAGCCAGAGAGCAGACTGGCGAAGAAAACTGGCAGCGGGTACAGCAATCCCGCCAGGTGCCTCTTGGTCCTCAGCAATGTCATACCCAGCAAAGTAAGTCACCTCTACATAACAATCACATCATTGAAAATCAACGAAGAGCTGATAACAACACCAAAGCAGTCGCTCGGTTCCCCACGATGCAATCATCGAGTGTTGTCACCAGCCCATCATCCAGATTCTCGAGAAGAAGCCATGTCACTGATAAACCTGCCAAACTTCAAACTTCAACCGAAATGGCATCGTGGTCACAATCGAAGCGATGGGTGAGCTCAGAAACTAAAGAGCGCCGGGCATTTCAGAAGATGGTTTTGAATCTTCAATTCATGAAGGCCGACCAATCGCCTTTCATTCCAAAGACTCCTGCGGAATTGACCAAATTCAAGATCTCCCTAGCAGAGGCCAAGCGGCAGAAGCTCACCAAAGAGGTCAAGATCCTTGAAGAAAAGACTCGAAATAAAGAGCTGGCCAAGGCATCGGGTTCGAAACCAGCATCCCAGCCACAGGTGCTCCTGTTCAACGGACGGCAAATGGAGGACAAGCTCTCGCCAGTATTCGCTGCTCAGAATTGCTTCAATAAAGAAGACACAACCAAAGCAAACCAACGTGTCGAATGGCCATCGCTGGCCGAGCTGAAGGAAGAAGGCGATAAACGTGCTAGATTCGGTCGATACCTCCCCCTTCCTCGGATGAACGTCGTCGCTCCCAAGATCCTAGAGAGAGAGCAGGAAAGCGCCTACAAAGCAGACGGATCCATCTTGTAGGAGAAGAAGGCCGTAAAAACTGGATCCTGGAATATCCCACCCATCACCTCGTCAGATGATGAAGACTCGAGCGAGCAGCCGCCGCAATTGGAGCCCCACGATATGAATGGATTTTTGAAGGAATTTATATTGGATATTGAGAAAAGCAGCTCATAAGATACGCATCAAGGAAGACAATACCAGCAAGAAGTATTGCTGAAAATATCTAGAAAGAGAAAGTTGGGAGTCAGTTTGCTTTTCGATAGGACTTTTGGACTATTGAGGGAGACGACGTCTCACATGCACAATGCATGAGACGGCAAATCGAGGTCACTGAGACGAGGGAAACAAGAGGAATCATGTAAAAGTAAATAATTTTGGTCTCATGTAGGACTAACTGAATGAATATGGTATCTTGCGGCTCGGCATAAATGCAAATCTCACTAAATCTTTCCGCAGCTGCTATCACAGACATAAGTAACAGACTTGCAGTCTCAGCTGTCGAACCCGCCTCACGTCCTCTCAGCTGCTTGAGAAAATAAACTGGAGACAAAACTTAGCGAGCAGACGCGGAATCACGTGCCTCCAACAGCACACCATAATTTTTCGTGCGGAATAGCGCAGGGCCGAAGAAAAGCCCTTACGCGAGGTACGTACCGCGGGCTTAGCGCAACCCACAACCACAATTTTCGACCCAATTCAGTTCCTCCACTTCTTCCTGGCCTTCGTCCAAAAAGTTTCATTCCTTCCACATTCCGACAAATCGATTGCCCTGGTGAGCACCATTATCATCAGGTAAGTGCTGCAGATTCTCTTTGAGGGCGGCTTGGGATATTTCCTCTATTCAGCAAGATCAAAAGAACCAATTCATCTTACCATCATCGTCTTCGATTTGGAGGAGGGGAAGCTGTTCTTTTGCTGCTGCCGGAGGAGGGAAACTTCATCGACCGCTTCCTTTTCTATACATTCTCTCTTTTTTTCAAAAATTTTCAAAGGCTAACCACCAACCCTCTCTTCTTCTGCTTATAGAACTCGCAATCATGGGTATCTCTCGTGACTCCCGCCACAAGCGCTCCGCCTCTGGTGCCAAGCGCGCCTACTACCGTGCGTACAACCATACCTGATATTATAATTCCGAAAGCCCGTATAGATTTTTCTTTTGAAAATCATACGTTCTGACCTCCATCAACAGGGAAGAAGCGCGCTTTCGAGGCTGGCCGCCAGGGTGCCAACACCAAGATTGGTGCCAAGCGAATCCACACCGTCCGCACTCGTGGTGGTAACCACAAGTACCGTGCTCTGCGCCTCGACTCCGGTAACTTCGCCTGGGCCTCCGAGGGCTGCACCCGCAAGACCCGTGTCATTGCCGTCGCCTACCACCCTTCCAACAACGAGCTGGTCCGCACCAACACCCTGACCCGTAGCGCCATTGTCCAGATCGACGCTGCTCCCTTCCGACAGTGGTACGAGTCCCACTACGGCCAGCCCATCGGCCGTAGACGCCAGAAGGCCCAGGCCGCCAAGGAGGGCAAGGAGGTCGCCGAGGAGGTCAAGAAGAGCAACTCTGTTGAGAAGAAGCAGGCTGCTCGCTACGCCGCCTCCGGCAAGGTCGAGAACGCTGTTGAGAAGCAGTTCGAGGCCGGTCGTCTGTACGCCGTTGTCACCAGCCGACCCGGTCAGTCCGGTCGCTGTGACGGTTACGTCCTGGAGGGTGAGGAGTTGGCTTTCTACCAGAAGAAGCTCCACAAATAAACTCGCAACAACAAAATGGCGTGAGTCGGATGGGGTGTTCAAGGTTTTTTCGTTACATCTTGGGCATTTTCAGGGCATCAAGATCCTTTCCATATAAAGCATCGGAATGGGTTCATAGGGAAATGAAAATCTTTTTCTTGCAGTCATGTTCAAAAAATTCCCATGTTTGTTTCATCTAGTATGATAATGAGACAAGAAGAAAAAAAATTCAATACACCCGTCTTTCCGCTAGAGTATAGCTGTACTTGTGATCCACATGATGTATGGTCATTGCATACTTGACATTATAGATAGGCTCGTATGAATAATTCTTGGCAGTAGGTATTAGCGTTGTATAAATTCCAAGAAAAGAATAACGGGTCCCGGTCTGTAAAAGTTTTAGATACTCGTCGCATTCTGTTCACCGCACAAATCGGAATTTCATATATATCTTACTGTTTCATAAAAACTTCATATTTTTCCCTCTCTATTTCTGCAAAAACTCTTGTCCTATAAAAAAAACAAAAACATGCATGTCGTAATCCTGCTAGAGCATGAATGCTGTTCCTAAGTCCTTCATTTCATCACCAGCCAGTATGTAAACTAGCTGGGCATATGTACTGCTGATTGGCCACTAAAAGGGGAAAAGAGAAAACTCCAAAGAACTTTTTTTTAAGTGAAAACGGTTAAACTAACGGGAGAAAATATGGAGAGGGAGAAATATAACGGTCATGAGAATAAGTTGGTATTCTTCCTGTCTCGTGATTTGATCGTGATACGAAGAAGGGGGGAATCAAGCAAGGGAGTGTGAGAATGATTGAGTGCAATGATTGGAGATATTTTTTGGCTTTTCAAATTTAAAGATGAATTAATACAGCTTTAAACAAACTGGCGCTTCAAGTCAGACCACTTGCGACTCAGGGCTTCGTGTTGAGCAGAAATCTGTCGTATAGGTGTGGTTAGCGTTATTTCTCCCGGATTGGTGGTGGCATTCATAGATATAAAACGTACCTCTGCATATCGCAACTTGGTCTGCACCAGCTCCTCTTCCAGTTCAGCCAACTCTTTTTCAACCTTTTCGTTCTCCAGATGCACCTTCTCATTACGCTTCATCAGATCATCACGCTCAAGCTTCCAGGTCTCTTCCATCTCTAACGGCTGCCTCTCAAGCACATTCTTGAGTTCTCTAACTTGGTTCTTAAGAGCGTCATTCTCATCCTTGAGTTCGTCATTCTCAACCTTTGTATGAACAAGCTCTGTGGCAAGGTCAGCCTGCTCGCGATCGCAGACTTCAACCCTTTCTTCCAATTTTCGAACTTTGATTGTAAGGCTCTGGGAAGACGTTCGAAGATCCTTGAGCTCCGTGTCTCGTTCTTTTTCAAGTTTTGTCTTTTCTTCCCACTCCGCAGTATATCCTTCGAGAAGCTCTGCGGTGAGCTTGATTTCGCAAGCATCTCTCACTAGCTGGTCTGCTCTATAAATCTCTTTGTCGGCGCCTGAGCTAGAGCTACCAAAGAAGCCATTCTCCAAAAGACTGCCCTGGCTGGGGTCTTTGTCGATGTAGACATCAAAAAGCTTATCTTTAAGATAGGTGGTGAGCTGTTGCATGTCGGAAATCTCCAACAAGGTTTGGGTATTCTTTTGCATCAGAACGATACCGAATCGAATGATGGCTGACAAACCCTCTGAGAGGATCAAATCATAGATTCTCAACACAAGCTGGAGAGGGAAGCGGTAGGCGAAGAGTGTGAGGAACCAGGGTGTGGCATAGAGATGAGGAGAGATGCCTCGTCGATGAAGGTGGCAATACAGCGCAGGCTCAAGATCTTCCAGTAGCCGCTCGAACTGGTAAAGGTTTCGATGGAGTCCAGGCATGTCATGAATGAAAAGATCTCGCAGGCCATAGTGGTTCATCAGGCGGACAAGCAAGCAGAATGCCTCTTGCTCCGGCATATTGAATAACAGTGGCATAATCAAGAAATTCATGCCTTGAGCATAACTCACACCTTCATCGAAGAGAGCATAAGCTTTGCAGACACCGAAAAGACCCTCTTGAAGTCCTGCAGCAGCCGCATACTTAGAATAGCTAGTGCGAGCACCAAGATCACGACGTATTACTTTCTCCAGCCTCTGTATAGCCTCAACATCTTCCTTCTCTTTACGCATCCTTTCTGTCACAGCTGCTGCTTGAGCCTTGGCGATGGCCTCGGCAGTCTTGTCGTTCCTTCTGTCTGCCTTTGGCCCTGAGCCACCTGACAGTTCAGAATTGACAGACGATGCAGATGACGCTACGCCCTCGCCACTCTGAACACTGAGATTTGCGTTGCTGAAGCTGCTTGCTGCCGTGCTGCTGCTGTGTCGATTTTTGTTGTCTTTCTCTGTTCCCCTAGTAACTAGATCTCTGTAGACCCCTTCTAAATCTTCGTTCTTGCTCTGTGCCAGCACTTGCCAAATGACGCCACGAATGGCGCTAGGAATGCCTGTGGCAATAGCCCTATTCAAATCCTCAGCACTTGATCGTGCAACGGCAGCCGGGCCCTCATAGACAACGGTTTGCCAAAGATCCCAGTCAACCTGTGACTGATCCACCTCTGGGGGTCCAACGTTGATACCGGATGCCGTTCCAGGTGCCAAACTTGCGCTTGGAGGGGGCAGGGGGGATTTGGGCGGCAAGTCCACTACTGGAATTGTTTCTCCCTCTACACCCTCACTTGGGATATCATCAGTGTTCACAGTGAGCGGCGCGCCAGTTTCCTGTTGCAGCCGAAGCACCTTGAATCGATCTTTGAGGCTATTCCGGTTTGTAGCTTTACCATCGCCCTCACGTTCTTCTTCGAGCTTGCTCAGCATCATTTCAGAATTACTACCGTTTGTAGCAACGGAGCTGGTAGTGTTTCTCCTCGCCGATGTCTGCGTTGCCGGGGGTGCACTGATATCTTTATCTTTACTAGAATTCCTAGATAGCCAGGAGAAAGGGCTGGTGAGTTTCCTGCCTGGCGGTGCAGGGGCAGGACTGGCGGCGGCAGCGGTGTTTGTGATGGCAGACTTTATGCTCTTCACCGGCGATGAAGGGGCCGGAGTGGTAACGTTGTTGTTGTTTAAAGAAGTTGTTCTGCTTAGTTGGTCCTTCTCAGAAGGGCTTGCAGGTTCTAGAGAAGCAATTAGTAAAGTGCAAGCAAAGTGTAGGTATAAGACGGTGAGAGAGGCGTACCTTGGTGTTGTGGGGCAGCATCATCATCATCCAAGTTGACAACGTCAAGATTTGAGGTGTTGGAGATATTAGAGACGCGGTGTGATAACGGAGTTGAACCACGTGATGGAGGTTCCGGCTTTTCCTCGCTCTTGACGGATTCTACTTCTTCCTCCTCGTCGCTTTCAGCTTCAGATTCAGAGGCATCCTGCTTCGGCGGGGGAGGGTGAGGCTTTGTAGCAGATACGGATCTAATAGATCTCTTGGTCAGGGATCGAACAGATGCGGCGTCGACGGCGTCTTCGAAGGTGTCCTGCTCAGTGGCCTAACTAGTTAGCCCTTGCTTTCCTAGCGTTTGCCTTTTCATGCGTCGTGTCGGGATACCACTCCACATACCGTATCGTCGACATCGGAGTCGGTAAGAGACGGCCGCCTTTCTTTCAGCGACGCCTCGGTCGAGTGCTGGGAGGCTGCGTCGTCGTGCTGCGACATGGCTCCCTTTGCAGTTTGCTTGGCTTAGGAGGTGATTGTACGGTGTATCAACAGGCACCGTTCAACAATGAGCCATCCAGCGGCTCTATAGAATTGAACTTTTTTCGGATGTTTGGAGCTGGGAAGAATATCCTTGACAATGTGGGCTGCGGGGGCCGTGGCCGAGCCAATGCGGTATAGATGACAATGGTAGCAATAAGAGAAAGAGACCGGTCAACAAAGGACAGGTCTCGCAAGAAATGACGAATGCTGGTGTCGTGTACAATGTGCTGCTGCCGGCTCTTCCTAGTTGGTATGTACAGGTTCAAGGTTGAGAGCTTGGAGATTTTGTCTCAGGGAGCATGCAGCCATGGCATGGAGTCCAGGTCGTCTTCGCCGCCAAATGGCACGTTTCCCCTGGCTGGCCGCTAAGCTCAGCGGTCTCGACAGCGAACAGTGCGGGTGCGTAGGTGGCTCAAAGAGGGCCTCTGCAGCGGGTCTCTAGCGCCTAACGGCTTCTTGGAAGGGGTTTAGCGGGCTAGCTCTTCTCTCCAAGCTCTGTTTGACTGACGAAGGCGCACTTGTTCCGCGGAGCTTTTCCTGATAACAGCGAGTCGCTTCTGGCGGTGTCCAGGGTCGCGTGCTGTTCGGGCACTGGTGATCACCAAACGGGAGCTGTTCGGCTGCGCTGGGGAGAGATGGAGGGGTGGGGGGTTTTTTTTCCTTGAGTGGGTGGCCCAACGACCCCTTTTTCGACTCCTCTTTTTGCATGCCGTTTACTCAGAGAGGGGAGACGAAGAAGTGGGAAAAGGCAGCAATAGTACGAGAGCTTCACAAAGGGCGTCGACAGATCAGATGCACCGAAACAAAGACTCTCTTCCTCAGCCAGCCCCGCGACCTGAGATCCTCATCAGCGCATTTGGGCCTCTCAAAGCCATGTCGTCTTTGTTATCTACACCATATCGATTGATGCGACGACTATTTCACTACTCTGTAAGCAGCAACAAGAATGGATAGAACCTAATGTATTGCTACCTGGATGGGGTCGCTTTGGCTACTTGTCTTGCATCTGGCATTCAACCCCAGTCTGGAACAATGCCTAAATTCTCTCACGATGTGTGACTAGCCCGCCGTTTCAGCGACGGCTGTTTCAGTGGTACAAGGTAGCTCAAGCTCTTTGAAACTGACTTGCAACCTGCCAAGGCGACATTCTTGGCGGCATATACTTGTAAATTTGTAAGAGAGGCTTCAATTTCTGTATTTAAGTCTAACAAGGGAGTATCGATACACTGTAGAGCTAGATATTACTCGTGATGCCCTCCAGTTTCCAGGGTAGCATAGCAGCTTATCTGACGAGTTGCTTGTCTCCATAACTAGGTACCCATCTCTCATGTGCCTACCTATTCACAGCACTACTCCATTCTCAGCATCTGTGGCTCAGTCTAAAAACAGTGGTACAGACTGAGTGCAAGTTGTTGTGCTTTACAAGAATAATGCGTGAATGGGCCTTGAACATGTGGCTGGGTGGGTGTGTGCATGTAGGTAATAACAACATACGATGTTACTTACTATTAATAGTAGGGCTAATTTAGAGTAGCACTTGTGAACGCTCACGGAGCAAATACGACACCACTGCTTATTGTTGTTATGAGCACGGGAGCAACTCATGGGACCATCGCTGGCTCTGGGTTCAAAAGCGATGACATCCAATAAATCTTAGCTCCACCTCTGACTTCCCCAGATTTGAACCACACAGCTGGAGGGAAAGAAACAGGTAGATATCAACTGGGCCCGTGCTGTTTCATCGATATTCCGCGTATATATGAAGTACTAGTAGGCGGTTGCTGATCAATCGAGATTCATAAACGGGGCCTTGTAACACCAGTTCCAACATGGACTTGTTTTTTATGCGTTTTACTCTAAAATGTTGTTCTCTTGTATATTTCCGATTTCGTATCTGTTCACGTGGAAAAACAAGATGGAATCTGATAAATACTCGGATAGCAGCAGGACGAGAATTATGCTGTCTGCTGGGCCGTCATTATAATGAGAAGATCAGCTGCCATCCATGGAAACATCAAGGAACAAGGAACAAAGCCACACACCTAGCTAGGTAAGCTTGATTCCGTAGTGCCAGCAATATTTATGATAACACCAAAACTCTAGTGCCCTCATATCAAGCTTGGAGACGTCCATAATTTTGGATGCCAAAGGCAACAAGGTAAACTTAATACTGTATTAGAACCTACTCCCAATATCTGGTATGCAGGTTAGTATGGGTGCCCAGCAAACTAGGGCAAAATGGCCACAAATGACATCACCTGGTGGCGTGCTTCTGTTACCACTGAGTGATTAGCGAATGGCATACGCCGTGTTCTTCATAAATGGCAGGAGGAAAAAAAGCAGCCAAGCAAATAGAAAATATTTATAGATGGCGAAATATGGTTCTTGGTAAATAGAAGCCGTAAGCTCTATAATTTATTATATACACATCCATATACATTCAGCGATGACGTTTGGGCACACTCTTCGGTACCCAAAGGATCTATGTGAAGCAGTAGTGAGCATTAAGCCCAGCCCCTGCAAGCTGTACACCACAATACAAGAGCCACGAGAAGCATCTATAATTACTATCATATTCAGCACTCCTCCCTACTATAAGTATTCTCTGGTAGTGTCTGGCTGCCGTTCATGCCTCCTTTGAAATCTCATTACTCCCAACAGGTAATCTCTGCACTTTGCTGGTCGGGTCATGTATCTAGTAGTGTAGTCGGCGACCTGCTAGACAGGAGCTTCCGAGCTCCCCTGGTTGCAGGCAAATGCACTTTGCACCTTACATACAGCACTCTACATATGCAAGCAAGACCTGCTTCGCGACTCGTGTGTAACCAGTCTTGGAGGCGGATTAAACTTCTGTGCGTAAGGATCAAAGTCCTTGGGCGCCGCCTGGCTGGAACCACACGGTGCAGGGAGACCCACGCATTGCCTGGACAGGACTAGCTGTCCGATGGTGCTAGCCCCATGCAGCCTAGAGCCAGCGATTCTGCCGGGCAGAAATCTTAAGCCTGTGCATCTGCCGTTGTCGTCTCTCAAGGCGCTGCTCCCCGCTGATGGCGCTGCGACGCCGCCTAGACGCGGAACTGATAGCGCCAAGGGCATGCACCTGTCGCCGCAGCACAGCTGTTTGCTGTGTGCTCTTTCAGCCTGCCCCTCACCCACTCTTTCAACTGCCTGGGTGAATCAGTGCGAATTGCCTACAGGCACCGAACAAGTGCGGGACAGTGGGAGGAGCTGCACTACCACGCCTATTACGCAAAGGCCCACTTGCTTTTCACTGCTCAAACCTGACGTTTGTCAACCAGCAACTCTTTTTTTTCTCTCCCAACAAACATCTTCTCTCCACATCCCCCCCCGGTGGCTTCACGACTGAAACTTCTGCAGGCCATAATCGACGGTCTGAACTGTGTTCCTGGATCCCCTCTTTTTACGATACCCCGCCCTGCTGCCTGCCTGGACCCTTGGAATCGCTGTTTGAGGACGACTGCACTCGCCCTACAACTCGCTTTCAAGCTCTCGCAGCGGCATCCTGTATCCTTCATTTGACGGATAAAAGCCCATATCGCCCTCAGCCCGAACTGAAGTCCGGAACATCGCTCCCCGAAGCTGCGGATAGATACCATCTGCGATCGGCGTCGGCCTTGGCGAACTTTGTTTGACGTGCACTTGGCCTTATTCCGAAGCATCACCTACGCATATCGACTACCTAACGTCCACCCCCGCGGTTCGGCTTCAGCCCAGCCACCACGATCCCCCAACCGCCAGCCGTGTTCGCGGTCTTTGGAATAAGACTTTGCTGAAAACAAAAAGCAAGTCACCACGACTGCACCATTCGCGCTGCCGCGCCAGCGGATAGCCGGATCGAAGTGGAGGGGGAGTTTGTATTTGATTCCGCGGCTCTGCCGCTCCTGTTCTCACCATGGGCAAGATTACGAAGACGATGCAGCCTAAGCATCGGGAGACTCTGGTAAGTCATGCAGAGAGGAGATGAAGGACATATAGAATGAGCGGGATTTCGTAATGAATGCCCTGAGGAGAACTATGACGCTGACCTTTCTATCTTGATTCAGTCTTCATGGCTCAAGCTCTACGTCGAATCTGCATCAACGACTCCATTGCCCCTCCTTGTTCAACAGCTCGCCGATTTTCCGACACGATGGCCCTTCGGGCGCGGAGACCTCTATCATTGGATCCCTCTGTTGAATCGATTTGACAGCGTGCTTGAACATTTTTGCAAAGTCTATAAATTGAATGAAGGGCCTCAGCAGCGTGATTTCGATTGCGAGGTGCTTCTTAATCATGCAAAAGACCCGGCTTTTGAAGGCGAGCAGCAGTGGGAGATGGACCAACTTACCGAGCTCAACTTTCCCCAAGATGGCGACAGAGTTTTGATCGAGGCTATTCTCAAGTTTACCCGTATGCTGTTAGAGCATTGCGGAAATCGAAGCATTTACGCCAGTAGTGCTCATCTAAATGATCTTCTGAACTGCACGCCTTCTTCTGTTCTCATCGCCACCCTCGAGGTGGGCTCTGAGTTGGCACAAAGATACCAGGCATCGGTCAAGCGAATTGGTACCGCCTCTCGACACATTAGTGCAGCGCTTCTTGCGAACCATTACAATATCGACTTGGATCGCGTTCAGCAGATAGCATTACCGTTCGTTAAAACGCCCATCTTTAACCTTTCGGACCCCGCTCCAAGCAACGCACCTGCAGCTGCGTCGAAGGGGAAGGATAAAGTGGCCACGGGAAGCGGCGTTAGAAATGTCGCTACTATGCATGCTAATGATCTAGTCGCTATCGCTACGTCCGATGATAGTCGATGGAACACCTGGGGCGATGTCAAAGTCTCCTACTACCCCCAAGAGACTACTACTACACCTACCCAGAATGACGTCCCAGCAGAGACGGTGCGCTCGACACTACCATCAACCCCCACCCCGCTGCGTCGAAGCTCCACGATGAACACCCAGCACACGCCGAAATCTCGAAACACCGTTGGCGAGGACTCATCTCTGTTTGCCCCACGAACCTCAGCATTTGTGGAAGACCATGCTTCATCGGGCCAAAAGACGTTCGAGTTGACTCAGTCTGTCGTAGCCTCTCAATCAATTTATGAACTTATAAGTCGATGCCCTGACGATATGCCCCAGGCAGCCAAGTATGAGGCATTTCACCGCTTGAGAGTAGCCAAAGCTCTCACCGGCTCTCAGGACTTGCGGCAGCACATGCTGGCAACTCGTCTGTTGGCGGTAACTAACTTGGCCTACATACATTCTGAATCAAGCTTTGTTGAAAAGGTTCTTCGTCAGGACATTGATGAGACTCGTCGGTTCCAACTCGTGTACCAGCTTGCCGAGCTGATTCATCCGTCCGCCGATGGCGCCGTAGATGTGCCCTTGCGGCTACAGACGATTGCTCTCGCGCTCCTCGAGGCCGTATCGAGCTTTCACGCTCGTTGCCAAGATGTCTTATCGGCTCTTAATGCTAATGTTAATCATGGTATTCTTCTTTACGTGATCAGAAAGGCAGTCGCTGGAATGAACGAAACCCAGGCAGGAGACGATAGTGACAAGGTAAACGAGATTGATGAGTGGCGGAATAACCTGTTCTCTTTGACGTTGCATTTGTCAATGGCCACCCGAGTGGGCAGTGAAATGGTCTCTGCCGGGTTAATGGATATCCTTGTCGAGATTCTTAACATCCGTTCCGTTATTGCCCAACGCCACCATTCAATGGTCCTCGCCTTCCTAGATGGTTTAATTTGGACCTATCCGAATGCCTTTACTGCGTTCTTCAATGCGGATGGACTGGATGCCGTGGCCAAGCTAATAGTGGACACGATTAGCGGTGCCCGGAGCCTGCTTGAAGAATCTAAGGGCATCAAGCCAGACCAGCAGTCCAGTGCTGTTGACTATGAAATTCCTTATTACCAGCAGCAAACACTGAAATGGATACTGAAGTTTGTTCATCACATTATGTCCAATTCATACAGTTATAGCGGCAATACAGATCGACTCCTGAGAAATCTTGCAGAGAAATCTGACCTGTTGGCCAACCTGAGGGACATTATTAACGATAAGAAGAGCTTTGGATCCGTAGTCTGGACAAATTCGGTGACTATCCTTAGCGACTTTATCAACAATGATCCGACAAGCTTTGCTGCTATTTCCGAATCAGGCATGATTAAGACATACCTCGAGGCCATCACTGGGCGACCGATCCCACATGATCATACCACGCTTTTGAGGCACCGGGAAGAAGGCGAAGAACCTGAGGTTGTTGAAGCTTCTGCGATTGCAACGATCACAGATCTCGATAGCCGATTACACCCCCCTTCAGATGAAACAATTCTGCAAACGCTGGGCCGACCAGTGGCGCAGGGCATCTTGGCATCTTCTGATGCTATCAATGTTGTGCCTCAGGTTTTGAACTCTATTTCACTCAACAATGCGGGCATGCAGCTGGTAGTCGCTTCACGGGCCTTTGATAGCTTCTTGGAAGTGTTTGAAAGCCATGCACACGTGAAGTGTATGGAGGCAGATGCGGACCTTGCGAGCAACGTTGGCGCCAGCTTTGACGAACTTGCACGCCATCACCCGCCCCTTAGAAAAGCCATCTCCAATGCCGTGATTGACATGGTTGCGCGAGTGCGTATGCTGGGTATCGAGAAGGCTCGAACTGCGGGCTGGGGAGTCAAATTGGCTCCCATTGGTAGCCTACAGACTGCAATCGAATCAACGGAAGAAGGAGCTCAAGCTTCTAAATCACTGCAAGAGCCCGATGTCGACATGTCTGATGCTGCCGCCACTCAAGGTTTAGAGTCTGACAAGCGTACTGAAACAGAAACAGAACCGCCCTCTTCGGAGACATTCACGTCCTATATATACGCGCTCTCGACTTTCTTGACCACTTACTTGTCTAACGGTGTGTTGAAGAACAATTTTATTGAAAGGGGCGGCATTGAACTTCTTCTTGATATGTGCCAATCCCCCAGCTTGGTGGCCGGGTATAGCGATTCTATGGCATCCAGAGTTCTCAACCAGGTGGTTTCTCAACTGATTGAGCAAGGTGCTGCCCAAGGCTTGACGTCCCTGCTCAGTCGGGCCCAGCGCGCCATTGACGTGTTGGAGCCGTTGTCTACGAAGACAGAAGCAGTCCCTCCTTACTTTGCGCCTTTCCTGGCTCCCGATCTGGGTAATGTTTACACTAAAGAGGAGGCGACTGAGATAATTTCGACTGGTACAAATGTTGTCAAGGCTCTGCTCAACGCACAAACCTTTATCAAGATTATCTCTGATTGTTTCTCGTCTTCAAGGTCAAATTCGCTCCAATTCTACCCTATCAATGTCTATGATTATTACCTAAATTTGGTAAAATCAATTGGGCCTTTGCTACGTGGAGTTTTAGCGGAAGAGGCAGGCGAGCTTACGGCGGTGCCTCAGCACTGGTCTCTAAGGCGTCAATCGCCACCGCTGGAGGGTAATACCAGAAGCAGTGGTGTAGATGCTGAAGCTGATGATACCTCATTACCTGATGTTCTTAACAGCACAGATGGTTGGAGGCCTAGCGAAGGAACAGACGCCTCTGCGGCTTCCCGGCCTACCGAGCAAGAACAGGCCAGCCCCCGGTTCCAAAACTATGAAACGCTTCGAATCCTTCTGCATCCTATGATTCCTACGTCATTTCCCCTTTTCCAAACACTGGGAAGGGCCCTCTTACCCAGGCGCGAAACGACTCATGGCGACCCGTATCATCGGCCGCGCCATTTGGAGATTGCAAAGGCGCTTGCTGACACAGTTCTCGACCACCTTGGGCCATCTGTGGCAGCGCCAGAGCCAACATCAAAGGATTTCCACTACTGGATTATTATGCTACATACCATTCATGAGATGTTGATTGACCACCGTAAGTTTGTTTTCCTTTCCAACTCCTCCAACTCCTCCAACTCCTTTATTATTACTATTTTTCCTATTTGTTTTCGATATGCTAATCTAGCGCACAGCAACCTCACCATCTCGCCAAAGTGACCGCCCGAATGTGCAAATCATTATGCCTGTTCTTCTCGCATTCAAGGAGCGCAATGGCCTTGACGTGCTCAACTCTATGTTGCGCGTTTTCGCAAATACAGTGAAGAATTCTGATGCCGCAACTGCTGATGAGTCTTCAAAGGTTAAGGTTGCCGCTTTTGGCCTTAAAAAAATACTAGACTTGTACTTCATTTTAGTCAACGGGAAGTATATTGCTGATACACATACCCATTTCAACCTCCAGCGGCAAACAGACCGATCCTTGGTTGTTCCAAATATCCTCAGCCAAATCGTGGTTGAATTCCGAGCGGCTATACTGCCTGTCATCATGGAACTTTGGGATTCCAATTTCGTGGAGCGAGTACCAGATCAGACAGTAAAACGACTTGTTGACATTCTCAAAATGGTATCGTTGGGCGAGAACGAACTGCAGACTATGCCAAAAGATAAGGTAAGCAAAGCTTTCTGGTTAATAAGGGATTTATTCGATTCTAACTATTCCAGGTTCCGTTTGTCCTTCTCAAATATACAGATGTGCGATTCAACTGGAAGGCCGTCAGAAATCTTGTCCATCAGCTTGCCGATGACTTTGATGATGAACTAGCCCAGGAAGCTGCATATCGTACTCACGGCAACCCCGTCACTGCGCCAGCATACTGTAGTGCACATGAGTCTGAGATTGCAGGCACTCGAAATCCCGTTCCCCTTGCAGACGCACCAGATCCAGCTGCCCTGGCAGAGGCAGGAAATACGCCGGTGCTACTTGAATCGGACGCCAGTGGCTCTCGTGCTCCAGACCCTGAGGCAATGTCATTGGATACGTCCCCCGAAACTTCTGCGGAGACCTTGGACGATCTGATTTCTCGTCTTCCTGAAAACGATGAAGCTGCCAGCGAGAGTGGCGCTGATGTAACACCAAAGGCCGACAAGCCAACCACCTCTGCTGAGGAAGGAGGGTCGACCGAGCAACATACCGCTGACACTTTCAACTTGCTCAAGAAAGATCTCGACGATAACCGGTCAAAACTACGAGAAAATCTTATCGACCAATGTCTTGACGTGGTTCGAACTCACCCCGATACAGCCATAGAGATTTCCGAACTTATCAGCACCGTGGTTCTTCGACACCAAGAGGAGCATGCGCATAGAGAAGTTGGGTCTACGCTTACAGAAGCCCTATCGTCTATCCCTGTGGACGAGAATGAGAAGAAATCTAATGGAAAGTGCATAGCTGCATACGCCCATCTTCTTGCGCTTTTGCTTCAAGATGAGACCTTCTTTGAGCGAAATATTGATACACTCCGGGATAGGATCGGCGAATATGTTGCACTCCTCAGAGTTCCACCTTCTACATCTACCGAGGAGCTGCCCCCCTGGATCCCCTTCATACTACTAGTTCTAGAGACTTTGTTAAGCCATGATGAAAAGCCAATTGCTGTCCAGTGGAACATGCCCAAGTCTCTGGACGATCCTGTTGTTGCGCCCGTCCTCCAACTCAAACCATCGTTGGTCAATGATGAGCTCCGTTCTAATGTCCTAGAATCGCTGTTGGATTTACTGCCCCGTATTGGAAAGGGGGAAATGCTAGCAACCGCTATTCTACGCGTTTTGATCATCCTGACTCGCAAGCGTCAGTTGGCAAAGCAAGTAGGCGAGAAGAAGAATTTGCAAAGGCTTTTCCTCATGGCTAAACAAATGTCGGGCGCAGGGTCTGAGCGTCTTAGACAGACACGACTGACAGCCCATCTCATCACTATCCTCCGTCATATTGTGGAGGATGAGGACGTTATCAAGCAAATCATGAGAGCTGAAATAAAATCAGACCTCCCTAATCTCCAACGCACCCAACGCGGTCATTTAGATGTGTCTACCTATCTTAGAGGGATGGCACCAATAGCTCTTCGTGCTCCTGATCTCTTCGTTGAGGTTACTAACGAGCTACTCCGATTCTCGCGATGGAGTGCACCGACCGGTGAAGGGGTCAGGTCTCAAGCTCTAGTTTGGAAGGAACAAACCGATACCGACGCAAACGTTACCCAGTCAGATTCCGGAAATGTTCAAGCGGAAGATGTCAAGCAGTCGACCGAATCGGGAGATAAAGAAATGTCAGACGCGCATAAGTCACACCATGACAGTAAACGCCCTGTGGTCGAAAATCCGGATGGAGTCATCCACTTCCTCCTTTGCGAGTTGGTCAACTATCGAGAAGTCGAAGACAAAGAAGTACCAAAACCTAGCAAAGATGCGACATCAGAGAGCGAGTCGACGACAGCTGTCGAAGGCCAGGATAATTCCTCTGTGGACAGTTTAGCAGGCGATGGAAAGGATAAGAAGCCACCAAAACCTACGTTCAAGCCAGAAGAACATCCAATCTTTGTGTACAGATGCTTTTTGCTTAGCTGTTTGGCTGAGCTTCTTCAAAGCTATACCAGGACAAAGGTGGAGTTCATAAATTTTAAACGTAGTGCTCCTCCCCTATCCACCAACACTCCTGTTAAGCCAAGATCAAGCATTCTCAACTACCTCATCTATGACTTGTTGTGTCAGAGCAATCTGAGCGGTACAACAGACAATATCGCATCTAAAAAGAAAGCTGCCACTTCATCACAGACTCAAAAGGTCTTGGTTGCCCTGGTGTCAAAAACTAACGAAAAGGTATTTGAACGCAAGCAAGAAAAGTACGCCTATGACGATGAACCGGATCTCCTTTTCGTCCGCAAATTTGTTCTTGATACCATCTTGAAGGCGTATGAGAAGGCACCTCTTACCGATGAGCCACTGGAGGTTCGTTACGCACGAATGCAATGTCTTGCAGAACTGATGAACCATATGGTTGGAGAACGAGACAAAGATCAGAGCTCAGGGTCTCGCAATGCCGATGGCGTTCAGTCAAGATCTCAAGCGCAACTTCGACGGCTCATGTATGAGAAGGGCTACTTAGATAAGCTTACATCATCCATCGCTGAGATCAACTTGAACTTCCC
Source organism: Trichoderma hamatum GD12 (assembly GCA_000331835.2). NCBI lineage: Eukaryota > Fungi > Ascomycota > Sordariomycetes > Hypocreales > Hypocreaceae > Trichoderma > Trichoderma hamatum. The sequence continues at coordinate 101,984 of KQ479146.1, forward strand.
GGGAGTCAAACGGGCTATCAAATATATCTTGCGCGTACTTCGAGTTTTGACCGATACCGCTAAAGAACTTAGCCATTCGAATATCTTGGTAAATGACTCACAAGCCGACCAAAGCGATGAAGATTTTGCGTCTACCTCATCTCTGTCTGACTTGGACGAAAGTCGGGAAGAAACTCCTGATTTGTATCGAAACTCTGCTCTCGGAATGCTTGAACCTCGCGGAGAAGATGACGAGTCCGAGTCTGAGGAAGAAGATAACGGCGATGAGGATATGTATGGGGATGACTACGATGACGATGAGATGGATTATGGGGATGAAGATATATCGGATGATGAAGACAATATCAGCGATGATGATGAAGAGCTTAGCGATATGGGACCAATTGAGGGCCTCCACGGTGACCCCGGGGTGGTTGAAGTCATCATGGATGATGATGAAGATGACGAAGATGATAGCGATGAAGATGACGAGGACGACGAAGATGATGAAGTCGACTCCGCTGATATGGAAGATGTTGAAGATCGAGTTGAGATTGTTGACGAAGATGGAAACCTTATCGAAGATGATGGAGAATCAGGGTGGGAGAGCGAAACCAGCGCCGAGGAAGATGACGGGCCAGAAGTCGACATTGATTACGAAGGCGATGTCCAAGAGGCAGATGAAGCTCACCTACACGGCATGGGCCCTGGCGATCTGCTAGATAACATGGCAAGAGCTATTATGGGTGGAGATGAGGATGGGTATGAGCCCGAACTTATGGAAGCGCTGGATGAACATTATATGGATGATGGCCACGATGAAGGCGGTACGTATCATATACCGCTTCCCCCTATGATACTTCGCTCTCCCTTTGCATGAGTACTGACTCGAAACAAAACAGATGATGACGACGAGGAAGAAATTGAGGACGAGGAATATATCTATGATGATGACTATCCCCGTAAGTTGCCATTTTATCTATTGGAATTTAAAGTAACTAATTTTTTTACCACAAATAGTAAACGATCCACTGCCCCCAATGCCAGCTCTCGGATGGGACGGTTTTAATCCCGATGTGGATGATAGACATAGGCAGCTCTTCCTACTCGATAACCATGGCAGACGGCCAGTACTTGCTCGGATGGACAACCGCAACCCTTTCCCTCCTAGGTTCATGGCGGGATCGAACAGAGATTTGAATGGTAAGTTTGAGATGTGTTTTATGCCCGATCACTGATGCGTATACTAACGTGTTCTTCAATGAAGATTTCCGCAGTTACTTCTCTCGCACCCATCGTCATAATGGGCAGCAGCCCAACGCAGATGATGGTATTAACCCGCTGCTCCGTCGCAGCGACCAGACTCAGGATACTCAGCCGCGAATTGGTCAACCAAATTCGATTGGTATCCGCTTCCCAGAAGGCTTTTTAGGGCCAGGAAGACACGTTATTGACGGCCCAATGAGCTTTTTGGGAGAGCTTATGGAATTCTTACCAATCATGGGCCGTAGTGGTAACCAACATGCCTTCCAGGTGCATATTAGTGGCCCCGGTGGCACTCGGACCGCTGAAATTGGAAGTATCCGTGGCTTGAGAAACGAACTGCGTCGAGACATTACAATTCAAGAGCCACACCAAGCAGTCGCCTTTACCCCTGAATCAACCTTGGATCGCTACCAAGAAGAAGCTAGGATGATTTTTGGCGGAAATCCTGCCGTGGAGGCTTCCAGACTTAGCAATGCTATCATCGCGCAGCTGACCCCTGCAGCAATGGAGCTGGAGAGGAAGCTGAGAGCAGAAGAAGAAGAAACCAGGAAAAGGTTGGAGGAAGCTCGAAAGAAGGCTGAAGAAGAAGAACGCTTAGCTAGAGAGGCTAAGGAGGCTGAAGAAAGAGCAGAAAGGGAAAGAAAGGAGGCTGAAGAACGCGAGGCTGCTGCTAAACTCGCCGCCGAAGCTGCCGAAGCCGCCGCTCTTGCCGCTAGCCAGAACACTGAATCACAGCCTGGCGAGGGGAACCGCAACCAAGGGAGTGGTGCTATGGAAGGGGTTGAATCAACCGAATCCGCCGCCAACGCTGGAGCCAACGAAGGCACTGAAAACACGTCAAGTGCGAATCTTCCCAGAGTGACAACAATGATTAGGGGAGAGGAAGTTGACGTCACCGAACTGGGCATAGATCCTGATTATCTGGCCGCTCTTCCTGAAGAATTCCGAGAGGAAGTCATCGCTCAAACAGTAAGTGAGAGACGATCTCAGGCTCGCGAAGAAGCAGCCTCAGGGGAAACAACAGAAGTGTTTCAAGAATTCCTTGATGCCCTACCGGAGGAGCTACGATTGGAAATTGCGCAACAAGAGAGACAAGAACAGCGCCGCCGTCACCGCGAAGACAGCCGCCGCCAGGCAGCTGAAGGCGAAGCAATTCCAGCGGAGATGGATCCAGCCAGTATTTTACTCACATTCCCTCCGGAACTTCGGGAGCAAGCGCTCATGGATCAGGGCGAAGACATCATGGGCCAGTTACCTCCTGATATGGCTGCTCAGGTGCGAGCACTGACACAGCATCGTCCGCAGGTGGTTCACCAGCATCGAGGTATGCGGCCAATTGTCCTTCCAGGTAGAACATCGCTTGCTGCTGGGAGAACCCCAGCACAAGGCTCGCCAGATGAACAGGGAGAAAACAAGACCCAACGAAAGGCGGTGGTGCAAATGCTTGATAAAGCTGGTGTAGCAACCCTGTTGCGTCTTATGTTCATTGCCCAACAGGGCTCTATCCGTAATTATCTTTTCAGCGTATTTGCAGATGTGTGTGAGAATCGACAGACTCGCCTCGAGGTCATCAGCACCATCTTACAAATCCTTCAAGACGGCAGCACGGATATGAACGCCGTTGAGCGTAGCTTTGGTCAGCTCTCACTCAAGGCTAGGAAGCAGAAAGATAAGGAAAAAGATGGCGATCCTAAGGCTCCGCAAAATCTTAAGAGGACCCTGACGACCATCGGTAGCCTTACCAGCAGTGGTCAAACAAACTCTGAGACATCGCCATTACTGATTGTACAGCAATGCTTAGACCTCCTTGTGGACCTATGCACCAAAAACCCGCATATTCCTTGGCTATTCCTGACTGAGCATGAGACTGTGGGATCTTCTCTCAAGAGATCATTGAGCCGCAGAGGAAAAGGCAAAGACCAAAAGGCACACAAATATGCGATCAATTCCTTGCTGACTCTTTTGGACCGTGAGCTTGTAACGGAAAGCTCGCTCGTCATGACGCACCTCGCAGACCTGCTGAACCGAGTTACACTGCCTCTGCAAAACTTGGATCGTCGACGCAAAGAGACGCAGGAAGAGGATACATCGGCTTCAAAGGCAGCCGGCACTAAAACCGAAGTCGTGCCAGAGGCAAACGAGACGGAGCAGCAGAACAGCAACGAACAAGCAGCTGATGGCGAGGCGGCAGCCACATCATCTGAACCAAAAGCAGCCGAACCTGAAGACTCGAAAGAGCAGTCGAAGGGCGCATCGCAGAAGCGCACCCGTCAACTGCAGCCTCCAGTGATCCCGCCTCAGAATCTTACCCTTGTGGTCCGAGTGTTTGTGGCCAGAGAGTGTAGCTCGAAGACATTCCAAAACACAATCTCCACTATCAAGAATCTCTCAGCTATTCCAGGGGCAAAGACAATCTTTGGACAGGAGTTGGTTAGCCAAGCCCGCCTACTGAGCAGTAATATTGTTGCTGATCTAGATGACTTGCTACCACACATTGAGGCGGCTACTTCTGGAACTGAAATTCAAGGAGTGGCGCTCGCCAAATTTTCACCAGGAGCTTCAGAGCAGAATAAGTTGCTTAGAGTTCTTACCGCTCTTGATCATCTCTTTGACGGCAAGAAGAAGAATGACGAGGCAGAGGAAGTCAGCGCTGACGAGAAGCAAGATCTCGTTACCTCGCTATATCACAATTCAACCTTTGCAACTATGTGGGAGAAGCTGAGTGCGTGTTTGAGCGCCATTCGTCAGCGAGAGAACATGCTCAACGTCGCAACAATACTACTCCCGTTGATTGAATCTCTGATGGTAGTCTGCAAAAACACCACGACAAATGATGATCTGTCTCTCAGTCAAGTTGGCAAGGACATGCTGCTATCAAGCCCACAGCCGGAATCTCGCACGGCCAGCCTCTTTTTCACGTTTACAGAGGACCACAGACGCATTCTCAACGAGCTTGTACGACATAATCCAAAGCTCATGTCTGGCACCTTTGCCTTGCTCGTGAAGAATCCCAAGGTTTTGGAGTTTGATAACAAGCGCAATTACTTTAACAGGAGCGTTCACTCGCGAAGTGGCCAGAACCAGGTCCGCCCGTCGTATCCGCCGCTGCAGCTTTCTGTTCGCCGAGAGCACGTTTTCCACGACTCTTTCAAATGGCTCTGTTTCAAGTCAGGCGAAGAGATGAAATATGGAAAGCTCAACATTCGATTCAATGGAGAAGAGGGAGTAGACGCTGGCGGTGTCACACGCGAGTGGTTCCAAGTCCTCGCTCGACAAATGTTCGATCCCAACTATGCTTTGTTTATTCCAGTGTCTTCGGATCGCACAACCTTCCACCCGAACAAGCTAAGTGGTATCAATGATGAGCATCTCAGATTCTTCAAATTCATTGGCCGCATCATTGGCAAGGCCTTGTACGAAGGCCGCCTCCTCGACTGTTTCTTCAGCCGTGCTGTTTACAAGCGCATCCTCGGAAAGTCCGTCTCTGTCAAGGATATGGAATCGTTTGACCCAGATTACTACAAATCCCTATGCTGGATGCTGGAAAATGATATCACGGACATTATAACCGAGACGTTCTCAGTGGAAGATGATGAATTCGGTGTTACCAAGATCGTGGACCTCATCCCCAATGGTAGAGAAGTTGCGGTGACTGAGGAAAACAAGCACGAGTACGTTCGTGTCGTGGTGGAGCATAAACTCCTATCTTCTGTCAAGGAGCAAATGGAGAATTTCTTGATGGGTAAGTTGTCATTCATTAAAGATGATCGAAATATTAGCAAGGATAAACGTAATCTGATTATATTCTTCTCTAGGTTTCCACGACATTATTCCTGCGGAGTTGATCTCCATCTTCAACGAGCAGGAATTGGAACTACTGATCTCTGGTCTCCCAGACATTGATATTGACGATTGGAAAGCTAATACTGAGTATCACAACTACAATCCTTCTTCTCCGCAGATCCAATGGTTCTGGAGAGCAGTCAGATCCTTTGACAAAGAAGAATTGGCCAAGTTGCTGCAATTTGTCACCGGTACTAGCAAGGTACCTCTCAATGGATTTAAAGAGCTCGAAGGCATGAACGGCGTCAACCGCTTCAATATTCATCGCGATTATGGAAATAAGGACCGCCTGCCTTCCACACACACCTGCTTTAACCGTACGTTTATTTCTGTCTACTCCATTTGCGTTCACGTATAAAAAATCAATGTACTAACATTCTTGACAGAACTTGACCTCCCCGAATATGATAGCTACGATGTACTTCGTTCCCAAATCATCAAAGCCATTACTCAAGGCAGCGATTATTTCGGTTTCGCTTAATGTCCTTACCAGGGAGGATGGTGTATTTCCAACAGAATGACGCATGCTTTTAGTACGAAGATATGAGCTCTTTCTCATTTTTTTTCTCTAGCATTTTATGACTACAGTACATAGCATTTAGGAGGATTCCGGACGGGGATTTGAAAAGAAAGAAAGAAAAATTCGCAAAAAAAAAGGGGGTGATGGGAGATCGGTTTCCCGGCTTTAGATCTCGTCTTGTCAAAGAGAAGTGCAGGTCTCTCTGGCATTGGCAAGATTTTTCGGACATGGGATGACATGGAAAGCAAGGGGGGGAATTTTGTTTGATAGGAATGATGAAAAGACGTATTGCTTGCAAGTAGATTAGGATTGCCTGGGCTTAGAATTGGGCAAATACAATGGGTTTTTATGTACAATGTCACTGTTACTGTGTGAAAAACTGTGAAGTCCTGCAATCATTTTGAGGTACACCAGCAAGGGAATATACAATTTGGAAAGTTAGGCATCGTTAATAGGAAGATGATTTGGTATCTCTTCTATTGAAAAAAAAAAAAAAAAAAATTTGACGCGATAAATTTATGACTACACAATGGCACAGGAATCCAGACATGATCAATTCACAGATGAAGAGATGAAACAAATATACGCAAAAAAAGGTATCACAAATTTTGTGTCATGAATGCATTGAAATACGTCGAAATGCTTCTAATACATTCGTGGCAGGGGGTGGGCTATATAAATTTAAGCCCGAGAGATCCTCACTCCCTATGCATGCAAACCACGGGACCGAAAGGGTATGATTGAATTTCCCCTTTTTATTTTTTTTCCTCATTCATTATAAAAGAAATAAAACGCCGAATCCTTATTTGTGCATGGAAGAAGCACGACGCTTGCGGGCATCGGCCTTGTGGGCCTTGGCCTCAGCGACACGCTTGGCGAGGATCTGAGCGTACTCGTTCTATTTGGGGGATTTTGTTAGAACAATTGTCAAGATTGAGTTTTTATGATTTAAATAGGGGAATACTCACGGCCTCATCCTTGACCTTCTCGGCCTGGCGGCGCTTGAGAGCGAGACGGTGACGCTTGTGCTGCAGACGCTGGGGGGTAACCAGTCTCTGGATCTTGGGAGCCTTGGTGTAAGGCTTCTTGCCCTCACCCTTGGGCTGGACCTCTCGTCGGATAACGTACTTGCGGACCTATTTGTTTCGCGATTGGTGATTAGTTCACATTGCTTTCATATACTTGTTTTTAAATCTCGGCACCGGGTCAAGCTCTTTTCTCTCTGCTTCGAGAATTTGTCGATAGCACAAGAGAAAAGAAGCTCGCCCAGTATTTCTTCTCACACTCTACCCGGACTGCCAATCCCTCCACCGCAGCTCCTGGTAGGCGATGACCGAGTATGGGTATAGGGTGAAACATACATCGTCATCCTTGGTGAGGTTGAAGAACTTGCGGATCTTGGTGGCACGCTTGGGTCCGAGACGCTTGGGCTGGACGACGTCGGTCAGGCCGGGGATATCGGCCTCACCCTGCTTGACAACGCTGAGGGCGAGGACGGACAGGTCCATGCCGACGATGCAACCACGGACGGACTTTCTCTTGCGCTCACCGGTTCGGCGGGGGCGGTAGCAGGAGTGGCCGTCGGAGAGGAGGAGGCGGACACGGCTGGGGTGGAGGACACCCTGCTTCATGGGGAAACCCTGCTTGTCGTTTCCTCCAGTGATGCGGAAGATGTAGCCCTTGAACTCGTCACCGACGGAGTCACCGGGGACCTCAGCGCCCATCTATAATACCCAATACGTTAATTTTATCATTCCTTCTGTTTTTGTCCTTTTTGATGTCGAACTGAAGACCAGAGAGTAAAAAAGTTTTTCGACATCGATTACGCATTTCTTCGTCGTTGATAATCGAAAACCTAGTTTCACATCTTTGCTCGTCGTTCGTAGAGGGGGAAAAACGTACTCGCTTCTCCATGAAGATGGCGAGCTTGCGCTCATCTTCAATCTCGATGAGCTTCTGGCTGCCATTGGCAGGGTAGGAAATGTTCAACTATAAGAGAAGTGTCATGTCAGCAACCCGGCGGCGGTCTCAATTTATAAAATTGATGTAGAGTAAAGATGTTGCTTTGCATCATTCTCATTGAGAGGATGCTCGCAACAGGTGGTCATCAAAAGGATATGGTAACGTACCTTCATCTTGCCAGTGTTGTGGTGGTGCAAGTTTTGCTTGACCTGGCTCGCGTGAAGTCGGCTTTTGGTGTTGAAGGAATGGGGAAAGGGCAAAGGCGAAATTGGGGCGCGCAAAAAAAAAAAAGAGAAAAAAGTTGTGTGCGCCTTACTAGGGCTCCATTTTGGCGTGTGGGAGGCTAAGCTGGCCAATCAAAAGTCGGAGTGGGTTCGTTTGAGGTTTGAAAGGTACGTACCTAGAGCTAGGCGATGTCAAGATCTGGCCGGTGAAAAGATATCCCGTCTGCCTGATGAAAGCGTGTAGTTGGAGCTAGCGTCAATCTCGAAGAGCTTCATGTGGCGTTGACCCCACCACGACTGTTCTGAGGGTGGGGCAGGATTCTCACTTACTCGCTGATCTCATGAAGCTTCACATATTCTTTTGCTCACATGCTTGTATAAGACTATCCAATCACCTTTTTTTTTTCAAGCTCCCAAGAATCAGCTTATCATATACAGCATTTATTTCCCTCATTCTGTGCCTCTTATTTACTTCATACTCGAGCTCGAATCCTCATACCTTGCCAATCCAATCATGTCATCATCTACCGCAAAGCTATATCCTCCATCCAAGGAAGCCTCCTCCACAGCTCCCACTAACCCGCTCCCTACTCTCCTCCAGACCCCGTCAGGCCTAGCTATACTCGAGCTTCAAGGAACTATAAACCTCCCTGAAGATGCCAATGGAGAGACTCTAAAGGATGTGGAGGCTGGTAGACTAGAATTTCCGGACTATTCACCAGACGCCATTGGCACTGCCTGGATGAAGCGAGTCCACTTATATATCGGGCAGCATCAACGTCTTCATGGCGAGGTGAAGAAGCTTCCCAAAGCGATTGCCGTGGTGAGGAAACGCCAAAATAGAATGCTGCAGAGCTCTGCTGGGCCTTATATGGAACAAGGGGATAACCTGGAGGTGGTTGAGATTGTCAAGTACAAGCTCATGTTTACGACTCGACCAGAACCAGTTGGAACGGCTCATGCGCCAGCTTCATGATTGGGTGAGAGGTCAAAGGCACGGATTCTTCCTTTTAGTGCTTCAAGAATAATATTTGGATCATGTTCCTAATTCCTCATGCGACGGCATACTCTATACTTTTCTGTCTTAATGAGACAAATCGAACCACATATTTAGTACCAATCTCTCATCAAGCACAATTGGTAACCGTCCAAAACGCCTCTTCTCCATACACCATCATTATCTTTGTACAAAAATCATGGGATTCGATTGCAAATATACTTCATGCACTCTTACCCTAATACGCATTCATACAATCATCACCAATAATACCGATAGACGAGACTAGCTTTTGTGCTTCCCGCATTCATAGCGCATCGTTCAATGAAAGCATAAAATCAAGGATTATTTAGCTCAGAGTCAAAGTACAAGCCGGCGGCAGCAAATAATTATCAAGAGGCCATCGTGTTAAGGGACGCAGTGGATAAGAAATTCACTCAGCGTCAACTCATCCGTTTCAACTGAGAGCCGTAACAAAAGAAAAAAAAAATCCAGCCTTTTCGTACAGAGTGCCAATACCTGGCTATCTATCATCATTGACTCATCTATATAGAACAATACAGTGTACATGTCACTTTTTACTTGTTGAATGAAAACATATCCAATATACAATGCCGCACTGTCGTTGAAATCATGAGATGCTCCAGCTTCACGCCGCAACGCCCTCCAATGGCTTTGTCCTACCCAGCCCATCTCTTCCATAATAATCCATCGGGTATATACCATCACCGCCGTCCTCCTTACCCCAACCACTTCTCTTGCCCAGCACTACAAGCGCCTCATAAGGAGTGAGGAGCGGTCTCGGGAAAGCGTATCCCCAGTCGATACTCAAGCGCGGACACGCTACCTGAACCCAGCACTCGACGTCGCTCATCATAGCGAGCTTGCCAGGGAAGATTTCACTGAGAAGTAGATCAACCTTGGGAATGCCGCGCTCGGCCAGCTCGCGCTCAATCAGGGCCAGTGTATGTGGGTTTCCCTGTCGGCCGAGAGATCCGAGGATGAGGCCCCAGCGACGAGCTTTGCGGGCAGTCTGAATGGCGGAGCGGCGCACTGACTGCATCTCGTCATGGCCGTAGGTCTCTCGCGTTAACTTGCGAGAATACGGATCATATCTATATGCGGGGATGGAAGGGTTGTGGATCATGATGCTCTCAAGATGGAAGCGTCCATCACCAAGGTACAGAATCAGGTCGATACCATCCTCGTCCTGCAAGCGCGGCGACGTGCAGCCCAGAATCTCTCCCTTGCTGAGCGGTCCGATCTGCGGCACGACGACGCTGAAGCCAGCAGCCTCAAGACTGCTCCGCACACCGTGGATGGTGGCATTGAACTGGATGGTGCCAACAATTGCAATGGTCTTGCCGCTGGCAAAGTTTCGCTCCAGTGAGTTCACCAGATGCGACGTATCGATGCTAATATCGACAAAGACGTATAGCGTCTTAATCTTAGTCACGTCCACGGGAATCAAACAACTATGCGCATAATGCACCAGCAAATCGCAACCTAGCGCCCGCGCAGTGTAATCATCGATACAGCAAGCTCCGTACGTCACATCGCCCATGATGAGCGTCTCCACGCCGGGGCAGAACTGCGTTATGATGTCGGAAATGGTTGTCGCAAACAGGAGCAGACCTTCGGGCATCTGCAGCGCCACCCTTTTCGCGCCAGACTCGCGCACTCGATGGATCGTTTTGGGGATCTCGAAGTTGTAGTTGGCCGGTAGCAGGGCTATGGCTTCTTTGATGCTGGGGTCTTCGGAAATTTCTTTGGGCACTCTGTTGAGGAGTCGCGGGGTTCGTCGAGGTTTGGCGGCTGCATTGTACGACTGTGTAAGAGAGGCAACGAAGTCATTGTTGAAGATTGTTTGTTCTTGATTTCAACATACCTTGAACAGCGCCACTACCACCCTCTTCCGTTGTTCCCTTTGCTGCTGCCGCTTCATCCGCCGCTCTTCTTCCTACAAATCGTCTCTTGGGCTGTCTTGTTGTGGGTGCCGCATTCTCAGTGGCCTCGTTGCCTGGCTTATGAACCTCCAGTTGCGATTCTTCAATATCTGCCGCTGTGCCGAGGCCAACGAGCGCCCTGTCGTCTTCCATCTCCAAGTGATGAATGACTGGTGCCTGTATTTCCAACTTTTTTTGTGGCCCCTCGCTGCCTCTCGTCTCTTGTAATCGTGCTACGATGTCGTATGCGGCACAATAAGTGGTTTAATGGGATCAAATCTTTCGAGATTGTATAAAAATGGGATTCGGTATAGAGGCAGTTTTCTTCTTCGTTAAAAGGTCGTTATTTCAAGATTCGTGGCTTGTAAGTGACAAAAGCTTTTTGTGCCGTAGCTTGAATGAAAGAAGGTGGTGGGGTGATGTCGATAAGCGTCCCCGCAGTGGGCTCTCTTGTGAGCATCTTGACAATACAAGGCCGCTGATTGAACGCATGTAAGTGCACGTATACAGTATATTATCGAGCTTCTCCAATCTTCATCAGAAATTGTTCATAAACTCATGATTTTATTAACATAATAATTAAGGCCTCATCTACTCAACCACAACACTGCATTAAGTTGCACTCCCACCTCTTTCTCTTGTCAAGAGTTCATGTCCTTACGAGCTCTTCTACTTGTCAATGCTAAATCTGTAACTCGCCTGGACAACATACGGGGCATCTCCAGGTCCGAAGATCTGCTTCCTTCCCCATTCAGGGTTGTTGATGCCGTCAATCCAGTCCTCAACCTCCATGACCAGACATCCATATTGCGGGATCGTCCTCGGGAACTTCTTGTTATTGTGCAGGCCCTGCGTCGTCTTCAGCGCCAGCGAGCCGTTCTGGCCGTTGCAGCTGTACACCTGGAAAGCATCCTGGTCGGAGTAGACGTCTAGGTGAATGCCTGACCAGGCAGAAGACAAACTTGCGACAGGGCCCTCGGTGCGCCAGTCATAGTTGCCCAGCGCGCCACGATTGGTGAGGTAGCAGGTATCTATATGTCTCGCTGTTAGTTCTATTTACTAATAATAATAAGAAATATGAGGGAGCGACTCTTACCAAAGCCGGTACAGTTGTTGCCGCAGTTTTCTTTGATGCCGCTCTGCTGGAAACCCTTGCCCAGCTGCTTGGGCTCTGACCAAAAGTCATTCGCCGTGCCCTTCTTGTTCGCGACAATGTCGCCCGTCGGGATCAAGAAGCCGTCCACATCGACGCGCTGTCCGCCATAGGGGAGATGCAGCGTGTGGTTCAGCGCCGTCTGGGTCTCGTTGTTGGCGAAGCCATCCAAGTTCCAGTACGTGTGGCTGCTGAGCATGATGGGCGTCTTCTTTGTCGTGGCCTGTGCCACCATGACAAAGTCCCATTGGTTCGGCTGCACCGTGTATGTGATGTGCGAGATGACCTCGCCTGGGAAGCCCTCTTTGCCGTCTGGGTCGACGATGCTGAAGGTGATGCTGGTGGGAGTATGCGACGTGACGGTGAAGTTGCGCCAGTCCCAGCCGTCGGGTCCTCCATGCAGAGTGTCTGATCCGTTGGGCGCGGCCTTTGTGGGATTCTCATTGGGCACGGTGTGGTAGGTCGTGCCGTCAATGGTGAAGGTGCTGTTCTTGATGCGATTGGCATAGCGGCCAGGCACGCCGCCAAAGTGCGGGTGCTGCTTGTCAATGCCATAGTATGTCGCATTGTCGAAGCCGCCGACGAGGTCGCGCTGGATGCCATATCGATCATTGATGAACAGATTCGAAACGGACGCTCCGTAAGGGATGAAGGAAGCCTCAATGCCCTTTGCGCGAATCCAATACTTGCCATTCTTGTCCGGGCCGTCTCCTGTGCTCGCAGCGCCGGCCGCGAAAGGAATGGCAGAGGCGGCGGCCAGAGCGGCCAGCGAATTGCCCGTCAACTTCATGATGTCTTTGAGCTTTTGCTTTCTCCTTTACTTAAAACGACACGAGTCAATCAATCTTGGGACAAGCACTTCGCCCTGCAGGACAAGCGTGCAAGACAAGCGAGACAGAAAGACAAGGAGCCCGAGACATTCTGCCAGCTGGGAGGGGGCCAACCCTCCAGTATTTAATCATGTTCGCCCAACTCTCTGCTCAATGTAACTTTGCGCGCAGCAGCATCTCGTGTTACCCGCTCTGTCGTCTATCCACATGACGCAGCGATGTAGGTCCCGGCCAACCTCTCCAGGTCCACAACAGGCAATAGATGGCGATGATCGGAGACACCTGAGAGGGGTACCCCGTAGAATTGCATGAATCAAATGGCAATCTCGGCCCGGATCTTCTGTTGGCGCTGCTGCGATGAGGAGAGAAGAGTAGCGAAAAACAGCTAGAGAATGCGGAGAGCGGGCGAAGGATCGTGGACATTTTCCGGGGTTGGGCGAGGCTGGTTGTAATGCATGATGTGATGTCACCTCGCGATATTCGGGTGTAATAGTAGCCCCCTTTTCTTTTCCTTGTTGTTTTTTTCTCTGATTTCCAGTCAGCAATCTCTTTCAACTAGAGTTAACCAAGAGTTTCTTATGTTAATATGAGACATTGCTTGTGCATCTCTCTATAACCCGTTACTGTAATTCTCGGTAGATTCGCGCATCACCAGCACCTCGCAGATGCGCTTGACAGGTACCCAAAAGCCGGCCTCGCCCCACAACTCCACGCAATCGTCGGCTTACCGACAATCCACAACATCCCCAGTGCGGAGAAGCAAAGGCAAAAAAAAACATGCACCCCTGAACAGCATCTCGAACATCACTGGCACGGCTATGCTGGACACGATGGCTTCATTTTCCTTCCCGTCAATAATACTAATGTAAGTAAAAGAGAGCTAGGTAAAATAAAAAGTGTCGCCAAAAGTGCCCCCAGATCCTGCAAGGCTAGCCATCACGGCCGGGCTGTTTTTCCCCTTCAACTCTTAGTGGCCTAAGCGCTCCAATCGCTACGAGCCCCGGCCACCAAAACTAACCAAGACGGGGCTGTCCTTGAAACTCATAGTAATCCCAGCTAAAAACAACACGCAACAGAAAGCGAGAATCGGCTTGATTGGTTAGATAATCACTGATGGGCGATCGACATGGCTTAGCCTACCGCGGTAGATCGGGAAAGGTTCGTTTTAGCCTCGTGTTTCTGCGACACGATCTCTCTTGGCGATTGTTCCACAAAACTTTCGCAGAAGCCCACTATTATAAAATGTCAACTCCTTCATTCATGACATTTCAGCTGCTGTCCAAGACTTTTTTTGTATAATCCAAATAGATTCAAATGATAACTGTGCGCTATCATAACATAACCATATAGCTAAGCTACTAAATAGAGTTAAAACCCCAGCATATTACTCTTCAGATTTTACTAACACGATAAGGGACCAGATGCACAATAAATTTCTTCTCTCAATGCCTTTGCACCTTTTGATTTTGTTAAGATGAGCCAGTCATACTATATATGTATGTACTCAAAATGTTCACTATATACTCGGTGTGTGAAAAGATAAAATAGCTATATACAGAAAGAATCGAATATATGTTTTGTTATACAACACTCACTTCCTTCCCTTAGGAAGAAAGAAAGAACAGGCTTTTGAGCTTTTTATTGGCAAGAAGACCAATACGGGCCCTCGTTAACGCAAGTGAATGGGGACTGGCACTGGGTAGGGCCAGTGTAACCAATACCGCCGCACTATTATCAAACAACTATTAGCAAAAATGTCTTTCTATAACTAATAGGAAGAAAATTATCTTACCTGTCCCCATTGGGCAACGCTGCCAACGCCGCTGTTACCGGTACTTCCGGTGCTTCCATCGGCAGGAAGGGAAGAAGTAGCAGGAGGAGAAGAAGCAGTAGAAGAAGTTGCGGGAGGAGAGCCACCACCGCTGACGGGGGTGCCGTTGCAAGGAGCGCCGGTGGTGAGGATGCTCTTGACCTGCTGGGCGTAGTTGCAGCCGCTGATGACGTTCGCGTCAGAGTAACTAGCGTCCCAGAGCATGACACCGCCAAAGTTTGCGTTAGACTTGACGCCGGCGACGACCTTGGCCAGATCCGAGGGGGCAAGGTAGTAGGTGGCGCCGCCTGAGTTTCCGTTGGAGGCGAGGGGTCCGGCAGGGGCACCGAGGAAGAGCTTCGCGCTGCTGGACTGGGTGGAGGAGACGAAGTTGGTCCAGGCGTCGTAGTTGAGGGGAGCATTGCCCTGATTTACACCAAGAGAGCAGGTAGGGTTGTTGTTGTAGAACTGGATGAAGAGGTAGTCGAAGACGGAGTGCTGGATCATATCGCCCATGTTCTCCTCGGGCAGGGGGCACTGGGGAGCACCGGTGATGTAGTACTTGTTGGCGGAGTCCTTGGCGAAGTTGGAGCGCAGGGTGCCAATCATGTACTGGTAGTACTGGCTGAAGCCGCCGTTGACCTCGATGTCAAAGTCCCAACCGTTAACAAAGACATCGCCAAAGGGACGCTGGACAGAGGTGCTGCCAGAGTTACCGTAGGCGTCCCAGAGATATTGGCCGATGCTCTCGGCCTGGGCCTGGGAAGTGACAGAGTATGAGCCAGCAGCACCACCGAGAGAAACAATAATCTTGACACCAGCGTTCTGGCAGGTCTTGATCCCGGAGGCCAGGTCAGAGCATGACTGGGGAACACCCGTGGTGCCGACGAAGCAGTCGTTGCCAAAGTTGCCAGAGGGGATGTTGCCAGTGGCACCATAGACGTCCAAGAAGGACAGGATCAGGATATCAATGCCCGAGGTGGACGTGCAGTATTCAGCGAGGTTAGGGTTTTGTCTGCCAGTGGCACCCCAGTAGACGGCGTTCTGAGCACCGGAAGCTTGACGAGTCGCAATCGTCCTGGTAGGCGCAGCGGCAGCGAGACCAGCAAGGCCGAGGCCAGCAAGGATAGCGTGGGAAAGCATCACGAAATTGGCTTATACAAGTTATAAAAAAAAAGGATTGGATAAAAGGATTGGATAAAAGGTTGGAAAAAATGTGTGTGTATGTATATATACAAATGAATGGTAAGCCTGCTACCAAATGTTGAGATAAAGAAAGAAAAAAAGGAATGTGGTGTATAAGCCCGTGTGCCTGACTCTTGCGTGAGGATGAAGAAGAGAGGGATGGTCGATTTCGAGGAGCACAGTCAGTATATATAACGTACAGAAACACTAAACCCATCCTGTGGGGGCAGCATCGTGAGAAAAAAAGCAAAAAAAGGTCCCCTTGAACGCGACCAACCGGGACAATATTCACTCCTTCACAATGGGGGCGGCAGGGGGGTCCTCATGGAGGACACATTCCTCATGGAGTAGCTCAACACCAGAGGTGATGTGAACAGAAAATAACCTGATGGCTAATGCTATTCGTTTCACCTTTTCCACCCCCAAGGAAACAAACAAGGGGACGTTACATTATGGGCTACTCGGAGCTTGCTATTCGTAGCCTCGTGAGATCTGGCCCACGCCATGTGCCGTGTGCCAAGAAGAGGAATAGAGAGATGCTGCTAGCATGAAAATGACAAGAGGGAGCCACGGGTCAGGAATCGCAGCTCGGAGCCGTGGCGTCAAATGGCCTGCAGGAACTCGCAGAGTGCCATGCAGGAACAGGAACAAGCGTGGTTGTTGGAAGCCAGGCGGCAATAGTGCGTGTTTCATGCTCTACGCTAGCCAGGCAGCTTCCTGATAAATGATAAATGATACTACTACATGCCATGACTGTGGTACCTACATGTACTCATGTTCGCCAACTAACCGCCCACGGCGCACAGAGGGCATGTCTCCTTTAGGCAGGTCTAGACAGGCCACCGGCATCGATGCGCCGCGTTGGCGCCTTGGGCCGTCTAATCAGCAGCGCCTGTTGAGCCCGACAGGGGTCAGGCTGTAACACTTGGCCCCCTGGGATAATCAGGCGCCATGTGCATGTATTCAGGCATCTTTTTTGCCTCTGTCTCCCTAAACAGGTACGTTAGTAATCACGTCTTACAGGGCTTTGCCGCGAGGCTTTCTACACATGTACTGTATCGCAAGATGCTACGTTCCTGCGCTAGCGCCCATGTGGGACTTACACCATACTGAGAATGACAACTGCCGATGCCATGTAGCAATAGGTAGTGCTGAGGCGTACAGTATGGCTTGTGTCTACGACCTACTTCAAACTACATGTACCAAAATATCTGTCAGACTGTCAGCAAATTTGCTTCAGAGATCGGCATCGTGGATACTAGCACTACGAGCGAGTGCCATTCAGGAATGTGTCCATCTCTCCGAACAGACAAGGCCGAAGCCGACGACAAAATATTGCAACAAATAAT
The DNA here is from genome assembly GCA_000331835.2 of Trichoderma hamatum GD12. Taxonomy (NCBI): domain Eukaryota; kingdom Fungi; phylum Ascomycota; class Sordariomycetes; order Hypocreales; family Hypocreaceae; genus Trichoderma; species Trichoderma hamatum. The sequence goes on from KQ479146.1 coordinate 119,048, forward strand.
AGCTCTCCTTCTCATTTTAGCAGGTTTGATATCCATGTATTCAGCTTACTAGCCCGATTCTTAGTATATACAACTATCGTCTTCTCAGCTCTATATAATACGCCACGCCCCCTAGCATGGACCAAAACTTCAGCTCTATATATACTACGTACGCCACGCCAGCTACCAAGGACCATTTCTTTGGCTTCATTGGCGGCCTGGTGCGTGGCCTGCATACTATAGATCGCTGAAGCACCAAGGACCAAATCTTTGGCTTCATTGGCGGCCTAGTGCGTGGCCTGCATACTATAGATCGTTGAAGCACCAATGACCAAATCTTCGGCTTCATTGGCGGCCTCATGCGTAACCTTCATACCCATAGATAGTCGAGGTACCAACGACCAATGACCAACTTCAGACCGCCCAAGAGGTCGCCAAGATTGGGTAGGGCTGAAGGCTGATAGAGCCTACAAGGCGCACCAGGCGACGCCACATCAAGCCACAGGCGTGTTTCACACGGCTATTGGGCCGTGAACCATCAGATCTAATTTAAGGGGCCTCCATTACCTAATGCACTAACATGCCGCTGCGGAAATGAGGCTCACAATAGGATTAGTTGACTAATATAGAGTTGATCATAAAACAACTTTAACGTCTCGCATAAAATCGTCCTCATATCAGAATGCTCCGTCCTCATCTATAATCTGTAATGCTCGTACGAGCCATACAACTGGCTGGCCTGACTCAAGCCTCTAATAACTTTCTACTTTCATTCTCACACCCTCACGCCCGCTAGTGAAATAATTTGATTTGACATTTACTCTGCTGCCTATATTCACGCTACAACCCTTCATCCGTAACCATGCCAGATTGCTCGCCCACTTCCAGCGCAGTTGTAAAAACCAAAGAAAGAAAAATAAACGGTACTAAACAGCTCCTGCAACTCGCGACTTGTACTTCTACCTCAAATATTATCACACACTTCCAAGCCAGCCAACTACCTATTTATAAAACTCTACCTCCACTCGCCCAAAGGAAAACATAAAGACGATCCATCAAGGGCGCCTCTATGCGTCAATCAGGTTCTCCTCAGCCTGCTGCCTATCGTTGGCAGCAACATCGGCTCGAGCCTTGCCCTTCGCCTTGGAGTCCTTCTGGGATCGCTGGTAGAACTCGTTGAGAATCTTGGCGGGGATACGGTTGAGCAGGTCCTTGGGGTAGATTCTGAGCAGGCTCCAGGCCAGGTCTAGTGACTCGTAAATCGTTCGGGACTCGTAGGCGCCTTGGCTAATGAATTGACGCTCGAATTTGTCCAAGAACTCAAGTGACAGCTTATCCTCAGATGACAGAGCCTCCTCACCGACGACAGCCTTCATGGCGGCGGCATCACGACCGATAGCGTACTTGGCATACAGCTGGTTGGACACATCACCGTGATCCTTGCGTGTCATGCCCTCGCCAATAGCAGACTTCATCAAACGTGACAGCGATGGAAGCACGTTGATTGGTGGGTAGATACCACGGTTGTAAAGAGGTCGGTCGACGAAAATCTGTCCCTCGGTAATATATCCTGTCAAATCGGGGATAGGGTGGGTGATATCGTCGTTGGGCATAGTCAGGATGGGAATCTGGGTGATGGAGCCATTTCGTCCCGTCACACGGCCAGCTCGTTCGTAGATGGTCGACAAATCAGTGTACATGTAACCGGGGAAACCACGACGACCGGGAACTTCTTCTCGAGCGGCAGAAACCTCACGAAGAGCATCACAGTAGGCCGACAAATCTGTCAGGATGACCAGGACGTGCTTCTCAAGCTGGTAAGCGTAGTACTCGGCTGTCGTAAGGGCGAGACGAGGAGTAATGATACGCTCGATACTATTGTAATGTCAGCTATGAACTCCAGTATGTCTTTAGAGATAAAGGGAGGGAGAAGAGAGTCCTTACGTAGGATCGTTGGCCAAGTTGAGGAAAAGTGTGGTACGCTCCAAACTACCGTTCTCTTCGAAATCGCGGGTAAAGAATCGAGCAGTCTCCAAGTTGACACCCATGGCACCAAACACAATGGAGAAGTTCTCCTCGTGGCCGTCGTGAACTCCCTTGTTGGTAATGCCCTTCTGCTTGACCAAACCAGCCTGTCGGCAAATCTGGGCAGCAATTTCGTTGTGTGGCAGACCAGAGGCTGAGAAAATGGGAATCTTTTGTCCTCGGGCGATCGAGTTCATTGTGTCGATGGCGGAAATACCGGTGGCAATCATTTCCTCGGGGTATTCCTAAAGCATTGTTAGGTCATGCGAACTCCGGTCGAGAGGCGAGCATGGACAGCGGCAACTTACTCGGGAGAAGGGGTTGATAGGACTGCCGTTAATGTCGAGGTATTCTTCCGGCAGCACCTTGGGGCCCTTGTCGATGGCTCGTCCAGATCCGTCAAAGATACGGCCAAGCATGTCCTCTGAGACACCAAGCTTGAGGTTCTGGCCGGTAAACTTGACACGAGTCTAGATGTGCACACAAATCTTATTAGCCACTATTCCTTCAGCAATTGATCGTTGCTTCCACGTACCTTCTTCACATCGATACCAGGAGTACCCTCGAAGACCTGAACGACAGCTCGATCACCTGTGTTCCACGGTTAGAAATCTCCATTCCAGACACGCATTGGCAGCGCCATGCTCATATATGTATATTCGTAGACAAAGGGCCATCACGCACCTCGAGCTTCCAGAACCTGACCGTTCCTCTCCGTACCGTCGGCCAGCGTAAGTGTAACAATCTCATTGTATCGCGGGAATTTGACCTAGGTTGCAATCGACTTGTTAGCATCTCCAGATAACCAAGCATTGCGTACTCCGCTCGATGCCACTGCGCTACGCAGCAGAAGAGATTGAATCCAAAGGAATCCAAAGGGATAAGATAGATGGCGTACATTCTCGACAATAACCAGGGGACCGTTGACACCGCTCACGGTGTTATACTGCAGTTGTGGCACAACCGAGTAAGATGACGAATTGCGTGGGTCCGCCATTGCTGCGAATTCTATGTTGTTGTATTTCGTCTGGTATCTTGCGACTTTGTGTATAGTAGCCTCAAGCTTTCCTAGCCGGAATTATGCTTCTGTCGATTCTCCGTATGCAATCACTGCACAGCAGCACGAGTCGTCGGAGGAGGATATTAGAAAGAGCGTCAACAAGGACAGATCGATTGGGCGAGCCAGGAGGCAATAAAAGAGAGGTCGAGATGCGGGGTACTCAAGACCGAAGCAGAACCACCGTGTACAAACCCGATGCCTCAAAGCTTTAGAAGATGGATGAGAGAGCGCGCTCACGGAGGATGAAGCGAAGATGGAGATCAGAGGTTCGGAGTCGGAGAGAGGAAGAGAAGGCTGGAAGCGAAGCAGCTCGGACGAAGTGGGGACGCAGAGACGCCTTTGCTTTACCGGTTTGAGCAGCGACTGGCTTTAGTGAGCGTAATTAGTGCTCTTCGCCGCCGCAGCCTTCTGTAATGCGCTGCGCAAAAAAAAGTAGACCCCACGCCGAAGGTCTTTTTGTCGCCTGGAGTCAAGATTTGGACAGCGAAAAAAGATGGAAGGTCCTTGGCAGGAGAGCCGCCGTGACATCACATGACATATGTGCAGCGTTCTTGTTACTAGGCGATGCTATTCTCGCTATAATAGGATAATACTGCCTTGAAATCGTATAGTACTTGTATATAGCCAAAGCCACAAGTTTTATTTCATCATGAATAGCTCGTGCAGACCTAGAGGTACCATCTTGGCAGCCATTGAATAATCCGGGTCCTTTGCCTGAGGGGAACGAGACAAGCTGCAGAAGCTGTAGCTGTAGAAGCTACCCCTCCAAGCGGCATCTCGTAACAGGGTAAGCTCGGCCCCCAGTGAATGGAAAATGAGTAAATTGCTATAGGCACATTACTTACATATTTAATTGATTCTTACATATACATTCAATACCATGTCTTAAAGCTATGCTCCTTATGCCTTTACAGCCTCGGCTGCCTTGGCCGCCTCAGCACTCTTCCTCGATCTCGCCCCCAAAACCGCCTTTCCAACCGAGCTGTCATTCGCCTTGCCCAGCTCCTGCGTAATCCAAGACCCAATATCCGTCACCGCATCCAGATCAACGCCCGTCTCCATGCCCAGAGTCTCCATAAAGTACACCATGTTCTCCGTTGCGACATTGCCCGTCGCACCGGGGCTGTAGGGACATCCTCCCAGACCGCCCACGCTGCTGTCGAATATTCGGATGCCGTGCTCCAGCGACACGGCCGTGTTGACCAATGCCTGGCCGTACGTGTCGTGGAAGTGCATCGCAATGTCCTCGGTGCGGATGCCCGCCGAAGCCATACACTTCAGCAGCGCGCTCGTCCGAGGCGCAGTGCCCATGCCGGTGGTATCGCCAAGCGAGATCTCATCTGCTCCGGATTCCAGTAGGTCTGTAGCGATCTCAGCCACCTTGTGAGGGTCGACGTCGAAGCCCTCGAACGGGCAGCCCAGGACCACGGAGACGTAAGCTCGAACGCGGAGTCCCAGGGCCTTGGAGTCCTGGATGACGGCCTTGAAGCGCTCCAACGATGTCTTGATGTCACAGTTGAGGTTCTTTTGCGAGAAGGATTCTGTAGCAGCCGCAAAGACAGCCACTTCCACTGCCGGCTTTGTCACATCAGGGTCCAGCTGTGTAGCAAACCTCCCGGGGTTCTGCTTGAGCAGCTTCTCTGCATTCTGCAAGCCCTTTATATTCGGCGCGAGAAAAGAGTAGGTGATCGGAACAGGAGCCTCAATCTTCTGCTGTAGGATATGCTCCAAGATCTCGTCCGAGTTCGCCATCTGCATTACTTGCTAGTTAGCCTTCTTCTCTCCATCTGCATCGGCTAATAACCCATGGGTCGAGGATCTCTTCTATTACCTGAGGAACCCATTTCGGGGCAACAAAGGAACCAGCTTCGATGCTCGACAACCCCGTCTTCGCCAATCGCTCAATCAACTCAATCTTGGTCGCCAGCGAAATGGTCTTCTTCTCGTTCTGCAGTCCGTCTCGTGCGCCGACCTCGACTATCCTGACTCGATTGTCGGATGACGTCTGTGCTCGGCTGGCAGTTGCGAACCCTCTGTGCGCATACAGCGGTGCAGAGCGCCTGCACGCCCGGCAAATGGACGAACGAAGTAGAGACATGGTGAATTATGATGTGTAGGAGAAATCAACTCGGTTGAGGGAGGCAGAATTCGCCGATTTCTTGTGGCTGGGAAGAATCGCTATGCAGTTTGTAGCAGCTGTTGGATTAGCTGCAGCGGGCGGCGATTGTCGCGTAGTATCGGCCCGTGGCACCACCCCCGGACGGCTATTGCAAGTCGCACTCGCCAGCTTGGCCCGGGGGGACGCCCTCCGCATTCCTCGGCTTAAAAAAGCAGCGTCTGTCCAAGAGAACGCACCAGTGCAAATTCGGACCGCGGACTAATTATAAACGAACATTCTACTTTTGCCAAGCATTGGGAAACTGTACAAATTTATTACTATAGTGCTTCGGTAATAGTATATAGACAACATCCGCAACGTAATACTATCACACAGGTGCTGCCCAGGCATTAAACTTGTACAAGGTAATATCACGGCATTGCTTGGGCACCTACGCAGATTTGGTAGATTATTAACCGTCTTCTTATACACCAATTGTTTGAATAAACTCTTATAGATAACAGCGTCTGTTGGCTTCTTTCCATTTACAGATTTGCTTTTTAACATTAAAAACTGAGGCTCGCGACCTAATAAAGAAAATACACCCCCTGTCCAAGAAGCCACGGGGGCGGGATTAGGTGGTACCGATTTTAACAGTCCATACCCTCAATATCCATGACTCCAACAGCAAAAAGAAAAATCAAACTTAGTACTCAGCCTCCATCTCCTCGTTGTCGAGAGAGTCGGCAGCAACCTCCTCGTAATCGCGCTCCAGGGCAGCGAGATCCTCACGGGCCTCGGAGAATTCACCTTCCTCCATACCCTCACCAACGTACCAGTGGACGAAGGCACGCTTGGAGTGCATGAGATCGAACTTGAGGGACAGGGATGACCAGGCCTCGGCGATGGCAGTGGTGTTGGACAGCATGCAGCTATTGCAATGTTAGATCAGATAAACCTTACAGGGCGCAAAGGGGGGAGAAATTATCATAATGTAGACTTACACAGCACGGTTGACCTTGGCGAGATCGCCGTTGGGGACGTTCTCGGGAGCCTGGTAGCAGATACCCAGCTTGAAACCAGTGGGGCACCAGTCGACGAACTGGATGGTGCGCTTGGTCTTGAGGGTGGCGACGGCGTTGTGGGCGTCGTTGGGGACAACGTCACCACGGTACAGCAGACAGGTGGCCATGTACTTGCCGTTGCGGGGGTCACACTTGACCATCTGGTTGTTGGGCTCGAAGCAAGACATGGTCATCTCCTGGACGGAGTTGGCCTCGTGGGCAGCCTTGGCAGCAGAGATGACGGGAGCGTAAGCGACCAGAGGGAAGTGAATACGAGGGTAGGGGACCAGGTTGGTCTGGAACTCGTTGAGATCAACGTTGAGGGAACCATCGAAACGCAGGGAAGCGGTGATGGAAGAAACGACTGCATCAATACAGGTTAGCATGTCCACTCTTTTCAAGTCTCCCAACTATCTCCTTGGAAATCAGATCCAACTTACCCTGAGCAATCAGGCGGTTAAGGTTCTCGTAGTTGGGGCGCTCGAGGCCGAGGTTGCGGCGGCAGATGTCGTAGATGGCCTCGTTGTCGACCATGAAGGAGCAGTCAGAGTGCTCCAGGGTGGTGTGGGTGGTCAGGATGGAGTTGTAGGGCTCAACGACGGAGGTGGCAGTCTGGGGAGCAGGGTAGACGCAGAACTCGAGCTTGCTCTTCTTGCCGTAGTCGACGGACAGACGCTCCATGAGGAGAGCTCCGAAACCAGAGCCGGTACCACCACCGAAGGAGTGGAAGACGAGGAAGCCCTGAAGACCAACGCAGTTGTCGGCAACACGTCGGATCTTGTCGAGAACGCCCTCAATCAGCTCCTTGCCGACTGTGTAGTGACCACGGGCGTAGTTGTTGGAAGCATCCTCCTTGCCGGTGATCATCATCTCCGGGTGGAAAAGGTTGCGGTAGGTACCGGTTCGGACCTCGTCGACGACATTGGGCTCCAAGTCGCAGTAGATGGCACGGGGAACGTACTTGCCCTGGCCTGTTTGAAGCAGGTTAGAGGTGACATATTCCTGATGGCGGGTGAAAACACGGTATTCGTAAACATACCAGTCTCGGAGAAGAAGGTGCTGAAACCCTGATCGGGGTCCTGAGCCTTGCGCTCCTCAGTGAGGTAACCATCAGGCTGTAAAGGAGAAGAAGAGACGTTATTAGCTTCGTGTTTTTGGGCGTGTGCGAGACTTGTAAACAATGGCTGAAAAGCCGCAGAACGGGGTGTGGTTATGTACCTGGATACCGTGCTCGAGGCAGTAAAGCTAGAGAGAAGGGAAACGTTAGCCTGGATGCTCCAGAAACAACAGCAAATCACGGGTGCCAATGGCAGAGCAACTCACCTCCCAGCAGGAATTGGCAATCTGGCAACCAGCCTGGCCGACTATCCTCCCAAAGTTAGCATCCTCAACTCGTTGTATTGGGCGCCCACGATGCGGTGAAGCGACGCGTTTGTTTGGTGGGGAGAGGGGGCCTAAAGGGGCTTTCCCTCGGGTCGAGCTAGCACGCACCGTTGATGCTGATAACCTCACGCATGGTGAATGCTTTTTCTGTGATATCTGGACGGATGAGACGAAGTAGTAGGAATAGGGAATGAGTGCAAGATTGAGCCCGGGGAATGAAAAAGAAAAAGGCTTTTATTACGGGGTTCCAGAGGGAAAAGGTGGTGAAAAGGACAGGAGGATGGAGAACTTGCAGCTGGTTCGTAGAAACGAGGTGGGGGGGAAATTTGGACGGACAGGGGGGGCAGCACCAGGAAGCGCAGAGGAGGAGGGGAGGTTTGTTGACTTTTTCTGCTGGACGGGGGGTCCAGGCGTGGCTGGAAGAGGTAAGCGCGTCTGCGAGTTGAGCCCCCTGGTCGCCTCACCGCTCTAGGCGGGCAGCGGATTATTGCAGCAGTATTGCCGAGATTGGACGCTGGCAGTTGGACTGAAGCTCTCTAAATGCTATGGCGCGGGTGCACTGTCACGGCGAAGCAGACCACGCTGAGCGTTTTGCTAGCAGACACGCAGATGCAAAATGTAAACAGTTTAGCAGCCATCGCGAGTGTAAACAGTACTACTGGGCGGCTAATCCGTCACCAAGCTAACACCAGACAGCTTAGGTGCCACAGCTTAGTACCTGAAGCCAGACAGCTCTGTACCTGTTGGCAAAGGCACGGCACAGTGGTGCGGTGCCCAAAAGGGGGTCTTGGAGGTACTGTGTACATTGGATCCCAGACGCCATCCGACAGGCGGTACCCTACAAGACAGGTTCAACCATCAGCCAGTGTCCAGGTCATCTCTGGCGACGGAGAGCCATTACAATGCTCCGACCGCCGTGATGTCTGTATATATAGACTCTCAAACGCTCATACTAGCATCCATCTGCTCTGCATCTTCATGTCCACCAAATCGTGCACGCGTTTCACTAGTCCAGCCAGCCGCCACAACTTGCCACCATCGCCGCCTAACCAAAAGCTGGGTAGCGGGCGATCCAATCCAGGAGCTGGCTTGATCAAGTACTGTGTACATGCACGGAGTTGGCCCCTCCCTCGCAGCTGTCCTGAGCAGGGCCCGCTGAGCACCGCTATCGCCTCATTACCAAGCAGCGCGGGTAGAGAAAAAGAGCGAATGCGACTACGAAGTACCACAGACACGCTTCCCCAAAGAATAAAGGCCGACGGGAAGCATTGTATTTTACTATCAAGGGGATTCAAATAGAAGCAGTAGTACCAGGTGCAGATACGACATCCATATGAGAGACATGCAGTCATTATCTTTTCCACAATCGCACCGTTTGTCGTATCAAACATCCCACATCTCCATCCCATCCTCTCCTTTTCTTGAAGACTACTGTTTGGCCCAACCCACTCCCGTCTCAGAACGCTATTGATTAATGCTTGTCGCCATGTTAACAGCACACACGCATAAAGAAAGACGCCAACATGTGCCAATATGTCTGTTTCTTGATAAATAGCACCTCATCTCCCGGCTTCTTCCCCGACCACCGGCTTCCCCCTGGCCTCTCTTCCCCCAAAACCCCCCTATACGTTCTTATCCCAATCCTCTGGATAATTCGCTGAAAGCCCCTCCCTTTACGACATGGGCCCTCCCGAATCGATGGGTTCGCCCAGACTTGCCAGCACAGCTCTCCACTATAAATGTGGTCAAGCGCCTGTGCTGTCCTGGTCATAGCCCATGACAGGGAAGCCCCATAATGTCATAACTACCTTAGCCTCCTGACGCCCCGGCGATCGCTGTGCTGCGTTACTACGACTACAGTACATTGTGCTCGAGACATGCTATTTCCTGCTATATATCCATTGCCACCAGTCAAAAATGCTCTCAGTATCACTAGTGTAAAGCCTACGAGTAGCATCTGCCAAGAGGGTTTGCCAAGTACAGAATTCTCCTGGTCAGTGCCGTACAGTATGCCGCTTGTGGGAGGTGGAATTCCAGAAGCACTTCGGAACGATATTGGAACCAGGATAAGCAGGTCGGCTAGGCCTCATATGACCCCATATCTTTTGACAGAAAAAGGAGTCGATGTCATTGTATTTATTAGTACCCGTAATTGTGCATCAGCGTAGTACATACTGAGTGCACAAAAGACTCGCCCAGTCCCGTGATGAACTCATGCTGCTTGGCGAGAGTGATGAATTAATATCCATGGCTACTAAAGTATTAATTTGGCAATGATGATCATCCAGGGCCAAATTTCTCATGGCACTAACTCATTTGATCCGCGCCTACAGGATTTGATGCTGCCGCTGAATTAGCAGACTGGCAGAGTCTTGATAAGAAAGAATAACCGATCGATTTAAGATTTGTCTTGCTACCAAAGAGCTGTGGATTTAAACCTTTTCTTTGTCGATGTGAGCAGCGTTCTGTTTTTACGTTTCTTAGAGCTGTCGTTGAAATTAGGCTTTGTTGGACATTCCTGTTTTCTTCATCACATGTTGTATAGCTGTAGAGAGCTAAACACCAACGAATATCTCAATAAAATGTGAATTTATTTTGAAAATATAAAAGAGATAATTTAGAGGAACTTTCATCTAGATTCATCTCTTTCCACGATACCCGGGGATTCAATGCTCCAGCTCGAGTCGTTTTTTATTCATCATAGGGTACCTTGGACATGGCCATGTACCTTGTACCACCTATAGTAGCGCAAAGAACAGCCAGCCAATAGCAAGCGCGCACTGCCGCCACTTATCCAGATCCCGTAACCACCAAGGTCGAGACAGCTTCGCGGCCCGTTGAATGGCATCTTCATCTCAGCTGGATCACGCCTAATTGAGCTCTAAATCCACACGACAACCTCAACCATCTTCATTTCTTAAGACTGAAATTAAGACTAGAGCCATTCATCTCCTCAAAAAACAACCGCAGCACCACCAAAATCTCACAACACGCCAAACAATGTCACCCCTCAAGCCTCATCATCGCCGCCATCCGCACCATTCCTTCTCTACTCTCTTCTTCCTTCTCCCATTCCTCTCCCTCCTCTCGCCAACCCACGCCAACACTGAGAAAGCAATATTCACAGGCCCTGAACCCATCACGCTATCCAACCTCCCGCCAGCTCTAGAAGGCCAAAATATTCCCATCCTCGGCCCATCCACCCGCTGGTCCATACGCACCAACCTCACCCGCGTGTTTCCTCTCCTCCAGGAAGGAAAAGAGCAAGAAGAGCAAGGATATGCATCATGGCTGCTTCTCGACAATCTCACGCCAGGCCAACGTTATGAGCTTCGTGTTTGTTGGTCTGCACTTGTAAGTCATAAGCCCCTCTTTCTCTATAAAGATGTAGATACGTTTATCTTGCATCTTCACTTTATAACAATTCATCCCTTGAAAAAAAAACTATCATATACTCACGCATCATCCAAGCAACCAACCGCCTTCACCCTAGATACCTACACCCTCTCCACAATCTTCTCAACGCCATCCCTCCTCCAGTCTCTCACTCAACACACCACCTCGACCCAGCAGCCAGGTGATGAAGGCGACCATCAGGAGACACGATCAAACCACCCCTTAACAGCAGAAAATGGCTCTTCCGTCCTCCTACTGCGAGTCCTCGCCGCCGCAGACTACTTTTCTCACCACTCATCGCTCATGAAGGACCCTCCCCCGGTACTGGTCGATCTCATCCTGGACCCGTATCTCTACAACGTCTTACCTCAGTCGCTGGTTCCGACAGTGGGCTATATTGTCGTCATTAGCGTCGTTTCATGGTTTGTAGCGCGTTGGGTCTCTAATTCTTTGGTTTCTGTTGCCAGCTCTGGCGATAGTGATCAGGCAAAGAAGCAAAATTAAAAAGACGGAAGTATCTACGATAATAATAATAATAATGATAATGATTAAAACTGCTTCTCCTGCATAATAGTACAAAGAAACTTTCATGTTGTCTCTCATCAGTCTTCGAATCCTCGGCAGCAATTTGTTACTCAATTCCACTGTCATTTAGCCGACATGCTCGCGTTAAACACATCACAACACGATCTCTCCTATATATATCGTTTGCCAACGCGAGTAAAAAAAATGAATATAGAAAACAAGCACCGAATATGCCTCCCTATCTACACAGATGCTTCAAAATTCTACAACTAACTATGCCCGTACCATGTGTACTTTTCATGTCCATCGCTTCTTCTATCACACCACCACACAAGTACGGGAAATTATGGATCCAACTTCTGTTGGCCAACAAAAGACGCTAGTCAATCACGGGAAATATTCATTCTCGTTTGAAAACCACAGTCAATGGGCTGGCTCAAGATGTATGCCTTTTCTTATTGCGAGAACAAAAGCAAGGGGCTTCTTAGTAACCACTGCCGTAGCCTCCGTGGCTTGGGTGGCTACCATGGGGCACAGGAGGAGCGCCAGATTGGTGAGGAGCACCTGATTGATGAGGAGCACCTGGCTGGTAAGGTTGCTGGCCATACGGCTGCTGACCACTCGGAGTACCATATGACGGGTTGTAACCACCGCTGCCGGGGGTGGGTGGATAATGCTGCGGAGCTCCACCGGGTGGAGGAGGATATTGCTGGTGTTGTCCGGATGGAGGAGGAGGATACTGCTGCTGCTGTCCGGGAGGCGGAGGGTACTGCTGGTGTTGTTGCTGTTGCTGTCCAGGGGGTGGAGGATATTGTTGCTGCTGTTGTCCCGGAGGAGGGGGGAATTGCGGTGGCTGCTGACCTTGCGGCTGGTATGGCGGATGGCCACCCGGCGTTGCGCCGCCGTAATTCTGTTGGTGTTGTCCTCCGGGAGGGGCTCCATAGCCTGGCTGGTGTTGTCCTGGTGGAGCTCCATAGTTGGGTTGATGTCCACCATGCTGTCCGCCATGCTGTCCACCAGGTGAGGGAGCACCGTAGCCCTGCTGGTGCGAAGGCGAGCCATAAGTTGGCTGCTGCGGTGTATAGCCGCTGCCTCCATGCTGTGCTGAGTGCTGCTCGTGCGATCCGCCGTATGGACTGGGAGGCTGATTATGGGAGTAGGATTGGTTACCACCGTATGACTGCTGTCCATAATTTTGCCCGCCAGGTGGTCCTCCAGGAGGAGGTGGAGGGTACGAGTTGTTGTTGCCCGAAGGGGGACTCTGATGAGAGCCCGTGTGCGATGTCGAGGACGTTGCCGCGTGGCTAGATCCATGAGTAGACCCTGGAGGATTATAGGTCGGTGCGGAGCCAGAGTATGTGTTACCGCTCGATCCTGAATTCGAGTATCCAAAGCTCGAGTTCTGCTGCTGCATGTCGTAAATCATCTCCAGTCAGCATTTCTACCACCATAGCCCCATGTCCAGCATGCTAAGGAACGTAATGGTTTGCTTACACCATGGCCTGGTTTGCCTCCGCTAAATAAACCACCTACTACACCTGCCAGACCGCTTGAATGCGATCCGCTGCCCGTTGAGCTACCTTGACCTTGATGGTAGTTTTGTGGTTGTGAAGGTTTGTCAGAAGGCGAGAACAAGTTCGATGCCAGCTGTCCAACCAGTTTTCCGGCAATGGAATCTTTACCACCACCACCACTACCAGAATGTCCTCCGCTGCTCCCATGAGAGCCACCACCGAGGAACTGAGCAGCCAGGCCGCCCAGTGGATTACCACTGCCGCCACCACTGCTCCCTTTGCCGCCCGTGAGCATGTTCATGGCCATAGACTGAAACACAATTGAAAACAGGCGTCAGCGTGTATGATCTCAATCTTCTAGCTTTACTAAAAGCGGCCTGCCAAAGACTTCTGCTTACCCCAAGTCCACGCTCGCCAGCGGGGCCATCAGGCATGATGGGCTCCATAGTTCCATCCGCGTGCTTTATAGTCTGCGAGCCATCCGGATGTGTGATGACCTGAGGCGCCGGTGAGCCGTAAGGATGTTCTGCGCCGGGAACTGGAGTGCCTGTCTGGACAGGATCGGTGGGAACATCCCACTGAGAAACACCGGTGGCCAGTTGGACGTAGTAGTACTTTTTGCTAGAACCATCCCACTGCGCGATCCAACCAGCGGGCAGGCTTGGAGGCGCAAAGGTAGGGCCCTCAGCGCCTGGAGTTGAAGTACCCGCCATATTTCGGTTCGCTGAGCGAGGAAAGTTTTTCCCGCCTCGATTATATCGTCAGGGTGTGGGTGGTTCGAGAAGTGGCCGTGCGGTCTGGAGAGCCGTTCGCGGGGGAGGGGAGATGATCGGTGTTAGGCTTGCAAGAAGCAAGGGCCCCCCTTGGAAAAGGGAAGGGAAAAAAGAAGCAAAAAGCACAAAATAAAGATGAGAGCAACGAAGCGAAGAGAAGGAAGAAGAGGAGCGAGAAGAAAGAGAGGGGCGGCGAGACTAGAAGAAGCGAGGAGGAGAGGGAGGGAGGGAACGAAGATGGATGGCAAGTTTGCGATTGTCACCCAGAGAAGCTGCTAAGTCAGCTACAAAGAGTTAGTCTCAGGCCTTTAAAGAACAAGCACAAATCGACAGGTGGGGTCCGATGAGCGCCTATTTGGCCTGACTGGGGCGAACTATAGATTTATCAACAAGGCCGCGGACAAATAAATGGACTCGAATGGAGACTTGCTTTGTCTCTTGGAGAGATTAGAGCCCAATGAGTCACGGAAGGCGAGCATTTATCCTGGTCGGCATTCTCCGTATATTCTGCGTCGTGGTAGCAGCCGTGTTTTATGTGCCCAATATTACTTCGAACTGGGTGGACACGGCAAATAAGCTACCGCCATGTAATCAGGGACATGGATGCTGATGACGACAGAACTATACAGAAATTAGGCTGCCTTTCAGCAAACATACGCAGTACATGGTGTAAGTAGGAAGAATGTCTGAGCAAGCTGTGAGAGTAATGATTAAAGCAGTGAACGCGGCGATATCAAGACGGTAGTGGTTTAGAAGCCTACTAGGGCAATGCAATGGATGGAAGAATCCCTCAGCCTGGTAGCGGGTACCGCTGCTGCCCAATGACCAAGCCCTGAGCCCCAAGTACAAGTACTACTCGGAACCTCTTCCGACACCAATCAGTAGTACCGTCTTGAAAAGCATGAACTCATGAACAAGGCACATGTAAGCATAGCCCCCAAAACCTTCACCCACTGGGAATCATCAACGCGGCTCCTTCAGCTTGGCTCGGGTGGCGCAGCAGCCCTGCGGCACTCGAATTGGTGTCTTTTTTCCCCTTGCCTCTCATATTCTTCTGTACTGTTACCTTCCAGGTTGTCTATTATTACCCGAGTTCTCTAAGTGATACCAGGTTGCCTCTCACGTGATGTTTCCGCTGGCGGCCTCACAGATTCATCAGCAAGTGTGGCTTTGATGGCTAATTTACGGAGTTTGGCTCTCTTACACAATCACAACGTGTGGCGTCACAGAGAAAACAATATCTCGTCGATATTTCAAAAATCAAATTGAGCCTTTAATTCTATCCTGAGGCACTCAAATGGCAATATCTAGTAATTGTCGTAATTCATCAAGTCTTCAGCGCCGTGTATCCCGCCCACCGTATTGCTCAATAACCATTTCTCCTTTGGCCCTATGCAAGGAAAGAAAAGACAAAAATAAGTATCAAAAAGCAAAGTTGCTTCCCAATGGCTGCCAGCAACCGCTGTGACAATAACTAGGGAAAGAAAAGAACGAGCGAACCAAAAAATTGTTCAGCAAAAAAGGTACAAGAAAGAGAATCAAGTTGGTGTGTGCGTGAGATGGCGCTGTTGCTTGATCCAATGCATTTCTTTTAACCCATCTAAGAGGACACCCGCTTTCCACGGTTTTGTTCAGAGACGAAACGGCGTCTTGGGACAAAGCCTGAGCTGCTTCGCTTCTTGACCATCACAAGGGAATCACCTAGCCCTGGCTTACACGAAGTTCCAGCAGCTATAGGTATAGAGACGGACCAGAGTCCGGCAGCGCACCGCTGGAATGACTTTCCGTCGGATAGACAGTTCCACTGGCCCTCTACAGAGCACTTCGATCCTGCAGCTGTCGATGAATTCGCAGGGATGGTGGTGGCAGAAGGGCTTGAAGGGCTTGAGGGACTGGAAGGACTGGAATTACCGCTGCCAGTGGTAGGTCGAGGCTGAGGGATAGGGGCCGCCGAAGAGGCCGGCACTGAAGTTGCAACCGAGTGTTTGCTGGAGCTGGTGACGCTGGCGGGAGCTGTTGGCTCTGCCGGGGGCGCAGTGACGAAAACACCACCAGGGGCTTGCGAAGCAGAGGTTGGGGCAGAAGTTGGGGCCGGAGCTGGAGCAGGAGCCGACGTTGCAGCAGGCTGAGAAGCTGCTCTGTCATTGACCACTTTGTTAGCATGCAACTATCAATTGCGAGGGATGGGGAGCACAATGTTGGAAATTTCACTTACGGGCTGCCCGATGAACCGCCAGCAGGGGGTGCTGCAGGAACACGAGCCCCAGCAGAATCCAGGCTGTTATAATCAATCTCATTGCCAGGCTGCGGGAACTGGACGGGCGTGCGCTCAATCGTGATGGCACCGTTGCCTTTAGCACCAACGTTGGCAACAAAGATGTCGGGGCGGCTGGCAAAAGGGGCAGAAGCTGCGCGTTTCTTGCCAGCTCCGATAGTGACGGCCGCGCAATTCATGTACATCTCACGATTGCCAATATTGTTAAACCAAGTCCAGGCGAACATGGCTTCTCCAGCGGGGGCGTCGGTAGGCACCGTGAAGTCCCATGACGAGTCTCCCACTGGAGGACATCCGCCAATGTACGAATGGATAACCTTGAAAGTTTGGCCTTTGTCATAAGAGAGCGATGCCTGGCAGCTTCCGCCTGCATGGTTGGCTCCACCGATGATGGTGAAGTTGTAAGACCCACCAGGGGCCCAAGTGACGACCGACTTGCCCGATTCAGTGCCGAGATCTGTCTGATAGCCCTTGCAAGGGTAGTTATTTCCAGAACCGTCAAGGGGAGAAGTCATGGAGGAGGCTTCATTGCTGTGGGGGTCAGGATTGTTGGCGTTGAATTTTGAGCGGAAAGGAGGCGGGTAGCTCATCTCCATGTGGCCATTGGCAATGGTAGACAGTCCGAGGACAACGGCCACAACAGTATTGACGAATCTCATGATGGCTGGTAGTAGTGATTGATCTTCTGAGCAAAAGCAAAATTGTGCTGTTGGGTGAAAAGCAAAAGAGGGGATTGTGACTTGAGCTTGTCTTTGACTAAAGAATGTTTACTTTAGAAAAGAATAAGTGAAGAGAATAGAAATTTGTGTGGGACACCCGGTTTTGTGCGCTGAATGAGTGAATGAGGACTTGTGGCAGCGAGCACCTGGCAGCTGTCGACGGTCTGTTTTGTTTGCAAAAGAATGATTCTTTCTTGGCGCAGCGAGATACGTGTATATGCGTTTATATATGTATGCAGATTCAAGTCCAGCCTGAATCAAGATGATAATCGAACTTGAGCAATGAAGAAGAAAAGATAGAAGAAGAGGAGGAAGAAGAGATTGAAGATAAATAGATGAAGTTGATAGAGAAAAGGTAAACCCGCGAATGGGGTATTGAATTGTAAGCCGCAATGGAACAATAGTCAAGAAGTGAGATTCACTTTTGTGAATGCGATAGTGAGACAGAGCTGAACTTGAGCAGCAATGCCACAGGAAACAAGATGGAATCCAAGAAAAAAAAAAAAAAAAGAACGAGAAAAGGAAAATAGAGATTGACCAAACACAACAATCTTAACTTGGGTAAAAGAAATCTATGAGATATCCTACAAACAGCCACCTGAGAGGCAACTACATCTCTCTTTATACACCGTCGTACATTGCCCAACGAGCCATCTGTTTGCGTTTAAAGGCCAAGAGCAAAAAAAAAAAAAAAAAAAAAAAAAAACACAAGCCCCAAGGATCCTTTCAAACCAGCTAGCAAGCGGTGAATCAACACCCGCCACTCGCTCTATCAAAATCTCGCTGATTTGCAGTCATCACTTCTTGGTGTTTATGCGTACTTACTCATGTGCCACCTCACCATGCGTTAGAGCAACAGAGATTGGCTGGCCTGCCCTCCACGCCCTGCACAAGCGACTTGGCATATCGAATAGCTTGTATCAGAAGAAGCGAGAACCACACACGAAAAAGAAGGAAGCAAGGCGAAAAACCCCCCAGGAGTGAATCTGCAAGTGGCTACGCCTAACGTAACTCATCCATTGGTTCTGATACTACCTTGCTGCACATAGCCGCGCAAACGGGCGGCTAACCGCCAATCACGCCCTCCACTCGACCCCTGTCACGAAACACGTTTCAGGAAGAACTCTATTCATAGAGCTAAGTAGCCGCCATGTTAGTATAATAGTATTTGGGCAAGGAAAATTTTTTTTGACAGAAGTATAGAAGATTGTAGAAAATGTAACGGCATTGAGTAAGCCGTTGTAAGTGAATTTTTATACATAAGTGGTTTGTTGCTCCGTGTACTTGCTAGCTGATCCTCGACTAGAGATCATCTTTGCGTTCTATCGTGCCTGGATCTACGGATACTAAGCGCCGTATCCCTGTAATTATAGCGGCCTCAAGACTGCCTTGAGGGCACGACATCTCCGCCGCTCTGCATATTCTTCATCCTACAATTAGTATCTGCAAGTTAGAACCAACAACAAATTGATCGTTTTACATTATTTATAGAATATAGACGTGTACTGCACCAGTCGTCTTTAAACCATCCCCCGCACCCCATTGCGTTATCTAACATTTATATCAATCATGTCACTCACAATTAAGCCGCCCCAAGAACAACTTATAACAGCATACATATAACATATAACAGCAAACCTGCAGCAGCAAACTGCCAGAATGGCAAAGGCTAACAAAAGCCCCAAAGCTCGCGAATATGAGTCTGTTCGAGTTGTTAACGTCAAACCAGACTCCGAGTCGCAAACTTCAACTGCCTCCGACTATAAGCGCTATGCAGTGTACTCTCCCAGCGAGTGGCTTGTGGAATTCCTCAGTTCGATTGCGGCTCTGGGCCTCGTGATTGCAATTGCGACCATTTTCTGGCTGATGGACAACAAGCCTCTCTCTGCCTGGAACGGCCTCTTTTCTCTAAACGCAACAATTTCAATCCTGACAACTGCATACACTATAGCGCTGATGCAGGGAGTCAGCACTTTTATTGGACAGGCCAAATGGCTTTACTTCAAAAACAAGCCTCGTAAGCTTGCCGACTTTGAAACATTTGACAAAGCCAGTCGCGATGTTTGGGGGGCTGTCCTGCTGCTTACTACTGTTAAGTGGAATCCAGCCACCATTGGCGCGGTGATTATGATCTTGCGACTTACTTTCTCGCCATTCGCACAACAGGTGGTCCTGATTGGGCAGCGAGATGTCTTCTCCCCTGCCACTGATAATGCCACCTTCGGGTTTGCACACAGTTATAGTCGGGAAGCACTATTCAATAGCCTGCGGACCTCCGTCGTCGGTAAGCATCACTGCCACAACTGCCCTGGTGGTAGACAACAAATGTAGCTGATCGGCCTTTAACTACCTAGCGAGCACTCCTCAAGATGCTGGAATGCAAAGCGCCATATTCCAGGGCCTCTATGGCGTCAATACCACAGAGCCTTTCACTTGCCCCGGGGTATGTCGCTGGCCCGGATCATATACATCACTTGGGTTCCATACCGAGTGCAGGAATGTCACCGAGCAAACATTATTGACACAGACCTGCGGAGGCGACGGCGGCTCTTTTCATCAATGCAACATGACGACACCAGGCGGAGTCATGCTCGGATATCGCATAATGGATACCGACTATGGAACGTCCTACTACATGAATTCAACCTCGCTGATAAACCTACCACCAGCTTTGCCTTCTTTTCGAGATACCTTTCCCGAAATCGCGCGATTTGGAATCTTTAGATCAACGCCAGACTTCAATTTCACAATGCAGGACCTCAACATTACAGAATGCTCTCTCTATCTCACGGCCTACGATTACACAGATGCCAAGGCCAACGGCAGTGACTTCTCCTTTGCGAGCAGACGAGAGGTTGATTTCGGCCTTAGAAATCCCTGGGTTGGCGCACCTGTAAATGAATCCATAAACTTTCTGCGTATAATCACCGAAGAGACAACAAGGGACAATACCTCTATTCCTGCACTCGAAGTGGACTATCCAAATCTCGAAACACTGGTCACTTACCTGATGTCGTCTATAATAGTCAGCGAGTTTGTCGATGGGAACTTTGTGAATACAAACCCAGGCGTTGCCGCTGCGTTAACTGGCGACGTGGATCTGAACGATCGGTTCGACAGAATGGCGACAGCAATGACAGACTATCTGCGGTACGGCCCTAATACCCAGCTGGCACTTGGACAGGTGATTCAGAACGAACCTTTTGTTTCCATCCGCTGGCTATACTTTATTGTTCCGGTTGTGATCGAGGCCCTTGCCATTGTATTCACAGTTCTGAGCATTGTTAGCAACCGCCGAAGGCGCGACGTGCCTTTATGGAAGTCTTCTACGCTTGCTGTCCTGGCTTGTCAGCATAACGAGCAGCTCGAGGTTTTGCAAACCACAGGCAAGGGGATTAATGAGCTCGAAGCCGACGCTAAAAACGTCAAGGTACAATTACAGCCGAAAAGGATGTGGATATGAACTTTTTAGATATAATTTTCTTGCATAAGGCCAAGTAGCCGTCATTTTATTTGTTAATAATATTTCAAGCTGAACGTTGTTTCCTGTATTCCCCTTTTTTGCCACCCATTAACCCTGTGGTGGGATTTGAAACTGTCAAAGGACACGGCCAATGTTACTTCTAGTTTAGCTTCTCAGGTTCTCTCAGATGGATCGAGCCGTGTTAGTGACGGGCAATCAATACAGATGCTAGCTGGTAGTCTTTGGGATTGGGATTGCGATGAGCTGGATGCGTTTGAAGTGATGAACGGCTAACGATGACTCGCCCTAGCACGATTATGCATATAGCCTTTTGCTACTGACGTTCAGATATCTTGTAGATCTCATCATCACAGCAACTTGGCGCTCATATAATAATCAAGCAATAAGTGCCGAGTGGATGCTTCGGTACGTAACGGATACACGGCCCTCGTAAATATTAGACACAATCCCCCCTAATCCGTATACCTATACAGCTGCAATCACTAGTGTTTGCACTTTATTTAATAATCTTCTTCAATTTAATCGCTCAGCTCATCCCTGTATCAGATAACACCTATATCTAACTCTACCTTACTTCATATTCACCGGGTAAAGCCAGCAATACTCTTGGCATAAAGTGTATATCCGCCCGCTTGAGCCTCCATTTCTTCTCCATTCGCGCCCATTCGCGCCCATTCGCGCCCTCTACACACTCAATGCATCGCCTCCCACCTTTCATTCAATTGCCTGAAAGGAGCTTCATCCGTGTTCCGAATCATCATCGTGGCAAGTCATTATCGCATCCCGCCGCCCTTGCGGCTGCTTTCTCCCTCTCCTTCTGCGACGCTGCTGCTGCTGTCATTGTTCCTTGTCACCTCCCCCCTCATCCCTTCCTGCTATGCTATATGACACGTGTGCAGCATTACAGCTTCGCCTAGCCTCTCTAAGCTGGTACTATACTGCTGCACCAAGTGTCCAAGCCAATAGTAGGACTATCTTCCACCTTCATAGATATACCGCCCATCTTGCCGTTTAAATGCAATGGTTGTCTCATCAAATGCTCTAACTGGAGCGCTTCGACTGCTGCCCTTGCCATTAGTTTCTCCGCAAATCTCATGCTGGCGTCACCCGAGCTTGTATCATAGCCTTGAGAGCTCGATTTGCTACTTGGTACGCCGACACAAATCAAATTGGAGAACCGTCCCCCAAAGGCCGTATTGTTGCCCTAATTGGACACAAAGGCCGTCATCCCAAATGTAGACCTAAACTGTAAACGCTCATGACAATGCCAATCACAGCTGTTCAATATGCTTCTTTATCTTCTTCCCCTTCCCTTTTTTTTTTTTCTGTTTGTTCAAGAAATATTTTATGTTGTGTTCCTTTGCAAGATAAGATACCGCAAAGTAATCCAGAGCTGTGATGGAAAGCCAGAAAATGCCGTGGTGAGCGAATAACAGCCAAAACCCTCGAATAGAGAGGCAACGCTCAGGATGACTATTCTCTTCCCATTTTTTGCAGATCTAATGATGCGTCTTCTGTTTTTTTTTTTATTTTGCCTCATTGGATCCCTCAGATTCCTGGTTTTGGGGAGAAGTTGAAGCTGTGCGATTGGCCTGCGGGCCGGGATGCGGGTGGCTCTGTGGTACGTGATGCTTGTTGTTGTTATTGTAATTGCCACCGCTGTTACTGGGTGGTTGTGGGCTATAATGATGTGGCATGTTGGTGGCGTAATGCTGAGGTCCAGGTCCGTTGTAAGGTCGTGCATTAGACACTACAAAAGGTCAGCCCCAAAGATCACCTCTAGTTTAGGATAAAGGGGCGTCACTGACTTGGTCCACCGGTTTGCGCCGGCCCGTACGCCGGCTGGTTGTATTGAATATTGGGGCTCATTCCATACATGTTATGCCCCTGCTGAGATCCCTGATGCACCATCATGGGCGCCGCTGGTCGTCCGGGGCTGGGATATCCGTTTGCTGCTGGCACTGGCTGTGGTGGGCCAGTGGGCGGCATGAACTGCGGATGGTGTGCACCGGGGTACATCAGGTGAGGGCCGGCCATCATTCCTTGAGGTCCTGGGATAAATTGCGGTTGCATCATCATCGGTGCGCCCATCTGCCCCTGCTGCGGTGCGTAGTGAGGGTTGTTAGAGAAGCTCCTAAACTGACCCAGCTGAGGGTTGCTGGTACCAAGGAAGACTGGCTGTCCATACGGAACCTGTGCGCCAGGGTTGACTTGCGGGTATGCCACGGGCAGCTGTCCCATGCGGGGCGAAGCAAAGGACTGAGCAGAGTTGGAGTGCATCATCCTGTGGTCATCATTGCCATACGGTTGGTGAGGCACGGGCCCATGTTGCGGAGTGTGCATCTGCATCGGAGGCATATGCGGAGACTGGCGCGGCATAATGTGTTGTGCACCGTGCTGGAGATGGAATGGAAGCTGATGCTGATGAGGAGGCATTTGAGGCACGACATGAGCCGGGTTCGGAGTAGGCATACCGGAGAACGGCTGTCGCTCAAAGTACTCCTTGTAGGTGAGGCGCATGGTTGAATCGCTCTTTTCATCATCTTGTAGTTGGCGCCAAGTAGGAATAGTATCGTAGGCTGGGCGCAAGCCACCATTGTCCTCCCAGCTGCGGGCCTGTGGTCCCTGGGGGGGAGCAATGGTCTTGATATGAGATAAGATGTAGCACTTGTTGACATCGATAGCCTTGGTCTTTCTTCGGATGAGCTGCCCCTGAGGGTGGGCCGATGCATTGGCGGGATCGTTGACATGGTTGACAGAGACCCGGGGGCTGGATGTCGCGCTTGGATGTCCGTTGGGGTTGAACGACGCGGCGAATGGGCTTGGCCTAAATTCGTTGCTGTTAGGGTTCAGCTTCGCACCGAGATGACCGCTATGACGCCGAGGGAAGTCCATGTTGTTAGAAGGGCCAGTAGGCGGAGCACGGTTTTCAGCATGCTGATGGGGCATGGGAGGCTGTGAGAACTTTTGCTGCTCCACGTTGCGGATGCGTTGCGCCAGCGTACCACCGTTTGAGTGTGGTTGCGAAACGTGCTGAGGACCAACACGACCATTCCTATAGCCTTGCTGGTGATACTGTTGCTGATTGAACTGCTGACGAGGGCCTGTATGGCGGCTAGGTCCGCCGTTAGGGGGGGTGGCTTGGGGTATAGGAGCTCCCCGAGGAGGCCTGGTCTCGGCTGCGACAGGTGCCGTAGATGTCGGCGCCTGTTCGGCAGCTTTGGGCTGAGGCGTATCCTTGGAGGGAGTAACATCCTTTTTAAGGGCAGCGTCAGTCTTGGCCTTGGCCATCTCCTCGGCGTTCTTCATAGCTTTGGCCTGAATCTCCCTCTGCTTGACGGGATCCTTGGCGATGATGGATACTAAATCCTTAGGAACCGGTGTTGACAGTTTGAAAGTGTTTGCGAATTTCTTCAGCTCTATCAGCTTGACTTCCTTGTCCGCCTTTGCCTTGCTGCTTCTAGCCTTTTCAGCATTGAGGCGTTGCTGAGAAGCAAACGATTTGAACGAGTTCAAGACATCACGCTCAACAGTGGATGTTGCGCTGGGGACATTCTGAGGTAGCTGAGTTGCGGGACGAGCATTCGCGGTAGGGGCCACCCTGGCGGAAGCCGCCGACTTTTCTGCCGGTTTCTCCTCCGGGGCTTTAGTGTCTTTGGCAGGAGCAGAGGCGGGTGTTGGAACAGGAGTAGGGGTCTTGCTCTCTACGGGCTTCGAGCTAGATGGCTGTTCTACTGGCTTTGGGACCTCGGGCTTTGCGGAGGCCCCGTTCTTGACAACATCAGAGGCCGTTGTCTTTCGCTGCTCAGAGGCCTGAGAAGGCTGCTTCTTCGGGGCAGTCTTAATCTGCGAAGAGATAATGGCCGGGTCAAAGGGAGCACCTGCAACTGTAGCTTGGGCGGTTGGAGCGCGTTTGGCCGGGGGCATATATTTACCCCCTTGTCCAGATGGGAGAGCGGGGAAATCCTGGCGACGAACACCGCTGTATCTTTGTGATGAGTTAGCACAAAAAGTTCGCTTCACAATTGTTCAAAAGTAAAACAGGCAAACGCCGCAAGTCACAACTCACTTGTCCTCCTCATTGTCGTCAGTACGACCTTTGCCGCCAGAGTAGTCCATGACACGTTCTTCAGCCACGTGGGCAGTAAGAGCTACACTGCGCTCAATTTCCCTAGCCTTCTTTTCTGCGGCCGCCATTCTCTCCTTGTACTTCGGATGACTGCGGTCGATTACAGTAGTATACATGTTTTCGTCATAGTCGGATTTGAGGCCAAAGCGCTTCTCGTTTTCGGCGAACTGGTCCCAGGGGCCGGAAGAAGAGGACTTTTCCAGACCACCATCGACAAACTTCTCGTCAGGATCAGGGACCCATGCCTGCAGAGTTCTCTGAGGTCCGGCGTGGCCGTTCGAAATCGCAGTGTCGGTCTTGAACCCAGCTCGATTGCCTAAGACTATTATTTAGCAATCTCGAAGAAGAAAGATCATGCGGAGGGAGATTGAGGCAAAGGGAAGACTGATGACTTACCGTTTGCCTTTCCATCCACCTTGGCCGAATTGCCCTGTTGAGGGTCTTTTCTTTGAGATGCCGGCGGCATACTGCTAAACTTTCTTCGCCAAAGGCGTAGCTTCCCAGAACTTTCTTATCAAATCGCCACAAATTCAAATGCCCGTCGTACGAGGAAAGGTCGATGTGGGTGAGCTCGCGCGTTTGTCGGCCTTCGTGGGGAAGCGGCGTGAGTAACTCGGACTGCTTCTATCAAAGGCTTAAAGTCTGAAATAACCATGTGTTAGTACAAAGTGCGTATGGTAACTGCAAGACGAATCGTGGCATTTGGCGCAAGAGATTGGCAAGATGGGAATGCAGGGGTAGCAAATAGAAGCAGCACAGCCAATGGGGTCAATGCAAGAAGGCAAGAAGGCAAGAAAGTCATCCCACCAGCCAAATCATCCAGATTTTGCCGATGGGCTCTCGGAACGAAGCGGTGTCCAGGGGAAAGCGTTTGAAGGTAGGATCAGGCCAGACGAACCTCGTGGTGACGATGACGAGAGCTTGTGTCACTCAAGCAAACCACCGAATCGAGAGAGTCGGCGGTCTTATAGCTGAGTTGGACGGAAAGAGGAAAGAGGGAAAGAGAGGAGGCTTGGGAGGTTGCTAGTGGCCAGCGCTCGCTCCTAAGTCAACAAAAGAAGCATTAGCGAATCGTCTTTGGCGGCGCTCGCAGAGCAGAGACAACGATTGTAGACGGTCGAGAGGCCAAGGCGCAAAGAGTGCTCTTGGTCCTGAAATGGCGGATAGACCAAGAGGGTGTGAATAGAAGAAACCGTGGGAGGGGACACGGATAAGGAGCTGAAAACAAACAAAAGACGAGACGGTACGGACTAGATACCGCAGATAAAGAAGTGGTGTGGTGTGCGAGAGAGTCACAGTAGGGGAAAAAAAAGGGTCGAAAGGCGGCGCTGCTCGGGTGTGGGGAAAAGCGCAAGAGAAAAAGAGAGGCCAAGGATGCTTACCTGGGGGTTCTGGAGAGTGGGAGAAAGAAAGAATCGTAGCTGAAAGGATGAACAAGAACCAAAGGGACAAGAGGATCAGATCTCCGCCTGGGCGTCCAGCTCGCCGCTGCTACGATTGCCTCGCAATGGGCAGAAGGGACTGGGAGAAGAGAAAGTCGAAAAAAAGAGAGCGAGAGTGTGAGAGCGAAGTGAAAGGGAGGACGAGGCGATGGTTATTATGAGTGGGCGAGGCTTTGCCTTGCGAAGTACCCCGTACCTACATGGCGGGAGAGGAGATACCACGATGGATAGTGGGATGGAGACGTGCCAGACTGATGCGCTGCACCGCTGTAGCCAGTGTCGAGAGCCACTGCGACCCCTGCCCGCTTCTTGCCCCGGAGGCTAGCGGGAAGTAGCACCTAGGTACTGGCACGTTTGCACGACTAAGGACTTAGACTCGTAGGCAATAATATGGCTTGAAGCATACGATACAGTGTTAAGCGACATCTTCGGACTGTATTAAAGTATGTCTTTACCAGAGGTACTGCCCCAACCTTTACGGACGGGTAGCGGTACGTCGGAATCGAGGCAAAGGCAGTGTCTCTCTGAGTTGTCTCGTGGGGCTTGGGTTGGGTTTGGTACCTAGCGTCGATACCAGGAACAGATGGCAGTACACAGTATATACCAGCACGTGTCCCTTGAGCCGGTACCAGTTGTAAGCTCTGGCCAAGGGCGTTCCTGGCTGGAAGCACCCTGTACCGCGTGTTTGTTCATCCAATATCGTGCGGCTCCAGAAAATCCAGATGCTCAGATTCTGCGGGCTGCTGCTGCACTCCAGCGAGTTGCGTTGTTGTCACTTGCGCATTGGGCTCTGCAGCACGCCCTGCACACAGCGCGTTGTACCGGTACGCAGCCGACGGATGGCGGACTGCGCCGTATTGACCCAAACGCCTAGCCTTCCGGGGCTTTTTGGGGCTATTCTGAGATCTGCGGGAGCGGCGCCGAGCCTCTGACGGCGCCATCGTGTACATGTACTTTGCGCTCCAACGGTTCAATGTCCGGACATACCTACATGCATTCGACACTCGGCAATGCGCGCCGCAACTCTACATACAATTGAATCCCTACTGGGCCAGGCACAGTGCCAGCAGTGCATTGCAGCGCAGCACGGCGCGGCGCGGCCGTATTCTTTGGCTTCTGCGGGTATCTCAGAGGTGCCTCACTTACTCTTTATGCTCCGCTGGGGCGCGTGAGCACGTACAAGACGGTCCCGAGCAGCACATCGCTTGATATTGTTCATATCGCTAATACCACCCCTACCATTAGTTGGCAGTACTCCTTATAGCCTTTGGTGCTAGTCCCAGCTGTATAGCCACGGCCCGAGGAAGAGATCGGACAGGCGAACTTTCTGGAACTCTTTGAGCGTCATACAGCGAAAATCATGCAGCTAACCGACGGCCTCCATTCGGCACGACAACCTACGGAGTTATTCCTACGTGCATTAGCAAAAACTCTCTTTTCCTTTCATCTACCTTGATGTCATCTGAGGGAATAAAGAAGTGTAGTTGTAGTTGTAGTTGTAGCTGTAGTTGTGTGGGATGTCGACTCTGGTCATTGTGGCTGTAAGGGAGAGACAACGCATACCGTACGCTATAAGATTACATGATGCGTTGATGAATGTCACACCGCATCAAGAGCTGCAGAAGTGCAAACAGCGCTGACCTCGGGAGAGCCAAGGCTGTGCAAATGGCGGCGATCATGCGACAGAGGCGGGACGAATAAGTCTAGTCCTCAGGTAAGCCTCTCTCGCAAGTTTCAAACAAATCGAACGCAAATAGACCGCCCACAACAGAAAGTCGAGATTCTCTACTTCGTATCCGACTCTACTTCGCAAAAGCCCCAGGGTTCTGTGCACTAGTCCGGCCTAGTTGGATCCGTACCCACCATAGCTCACTGACCACGCCTCAAAGTGTATTGACGAGAATCGTTCAACAAGGTGAACAGCAACCAATTCTCTCCTTCGCGAGCTTGTTTTTGTACAAGCTTTGTTCTATTGTTAGCTTTGCTTTGGCAACATCCGCATTGATATGAGAGAAGAAAGAAATTGAACAGCTCTCCCACCTGCCCGCACTTGGGCATCCATCCTTGTCCTCTTTGACACTCTGGCTGTTAGAGACTGATAAACGCAGGACTAACATGGGGGCTCAAAGACCAGCTCTTGTACTTTTGTCCACTTATTAATAGCTCAAAGCTCAACGTGTTCAAGTTCTGAACTACTCTATCAGAGGAAACTGCGCAACCCTGGTCTTTGAAACATTCTTTTACTTCATTGATTGGTTACTCATCCGCTTCAGCCACGTTGTAACAATAATAGTACATCTGCTGCTATAGTTTCTTTCGGCAGATTACAAAAATCTAAATTGATTTAAATTTGATTGAGTATCTAGAAAAAGCGTTGGGAAAAGTGCCCATTTTAGCTGAACTCTCTACTAGGCCCGGAAACAACGCGTACTTCTAGGAAGAAAATGTCCGTTGGGTCAGTCATGAAGTGGGATATGATCTGGATGTACTGAATGTACCGGACCACTAAATTTGTTTGCTTGTAAAATCAACTAGGCACCATAGAGTGAGAGATACCCAATGGATAAAATTATGCTTGACCTTATGCGAATCTACAGAGTGGGATTCTGCATGGAGACGTTTTGTAGCTCTTTTGCTAATGCTCGTAATCCTCATACTACAAGCCAATCATACGTCTCACGCACGGTTTTATCACACGTAGATCATGCCATGCAGTAAATCAATTCAATTATTTTTGTTCTCCCTTTTTTTTTTCCGGTATCAAGATATAGGGTGGGCGGTAAATTCAAGGTCGAGATGGACAGATGCGCTTCAATGAGTAAAAAAGGAGATTTAATACAGATGGCCTTTTTCACGCAATACCATGACTTTAACCTCCCCACTTCTAGATGACTCTGACTGTTGTACAAGCTTTTTACGCCCTAATAACCCCTTTCTATACCCGCAGACCCAGCTCCTCAGCATAAGGCAGCACAAACAAGTCACCTACAGAAGAAACTGTGGCCTTTCCATCGAGAAGGGTCTTGGCAGTCTAGGTAGCGACACATTGATATTAGTATAGTTCAACAACAAGAGAAGGAAATTGGGGAATAAGGAATTAAGAAAGCGACTTACAGTCTTCAGCTTATCGGCGGTAACAGCGTCGAGAGACTTGGTCAGGGCAACAAGGTCCTGAACCTTGCCGTTGTTGACAAGGCCAGAGCCGGCCAACAGAACACTGGAACCACGGGTCTGAGCCTTCTCCAGCAGGTTGAACTTGGCGTTAGCAATGGCCTTGGCCACATCCTCCTTGCTCACGGTGCCGGCAGCAATGTTCTTCAGAGCCTTGACAGTCTCCTCAGCGGCCTTGCGAACAGAGGCAGCGGCACCGGTCAGCTGAACAGTCAGGAGACCGGCATCAGAGTAAGCCTGGTTGGCTGAAGCGACGGAGACGCCAGGGGTTCCAGCAGTAGCCTTGGACAGAAGGCTGAAGCCAGGGGCCCACTTGATGGTGGGCTGGGCGCCAAGCAGGGTAGCCAGAACTTCAATCTCGGGCTTGGAACCAGCGCTGTCTGAGCTGGGGAAAGCAATCACGACTGAGTTGCCCGAGGCGTGGCTGGTTCGCTGCTCACCACCAAAGTACTTGGTGGCCTCAGTCTTGAGAGTCTGTCCGCTGCGAGCGGCAGCAGGAACGCCCTTGAAGAATTGGTCGACCCACTTGGACAGGGACTGCGCACCAGCGCCATCGGCGACAACGGCAATGTTGGGCTTGGAGTAGACGACGTCGGCAAAGCTGGCAACGTACTCCTCGTTGACGTACTTGTTGAAGGGGGCGGAAGGAGAAGGGTTCAAGGCGGCACCGAGACCAGAGTGGAAGGCCACGGCGTGAGCGTTGTCCAGAGCAAGGCCGGCAACATCGGCGTTGACGGCAGCCTTCTTGTAGGGCAGGATTCGTTCAATCTCCTCGTGGAACTCGTGAGCTGGTAGCAAGTAAATTTTTTAGTCTCAGTCAAGCACTATCAACTTTTTTCGCGAATCGGCCATCTCTTACTGGTGTACTTGGTCTGGGACACAACCTCAGCCAGGAGCTCAGCGAAGTAGGGTAAATCGTCGCGCAGGAAGCTGGCCTCGATGACGAGGGCCTCGCGGGTGTGAGACGCAGTCAATTGGCCTCCGAGAAGCTCGGACTCGCGGGCAATGCGAAGGGCAGATCGTCGCTGGGTGGTCTGGAAGCCATACAAATTAGCTCAAGCTGCGCCAACAGACCTAGCCGCCCTTACCTTGAAAGCAAACTGCTCAAGACCGTAGGTCAGACCAGGAAGAGGCTGGTAACGAGTTCCGGCCTTGGCAACAACAGCCAGAGTCGTGGTCGGTCCCTGAGTATCTTTGGAAGCAATCTTGAGTCCGTTGATATCGGCAGTCTCGTACGATCCGGTGGGGGCTGCAGCGGCAGCAGCAAAACCTCGGCGAGGCACAACGCCTGACCGGCGGGCGGCCTGCTGCGCACTTCTCGAGAGAGCCGATCTCGAAATCATTGTCGAGGGTGTTGGCGTAGTCAATTGGCAGTCCTTTAGGCGTCGTGATGGAGCAGTGGTTCGCCGAAAAAGAAGTGCCTCGTCGTGCAGCTATCCGTCTAATTTTCGGCAGCCGGGAGTTTTGGCACGATCACGTGATGCGCCGCGGATATCCATCTTTGTATCCTTCTAAGAAAGCTACCTCTTGACGTCGGTTTGTAATCAGCGTTTGACAGCCTTTTTGTTTCTCTTTCTTTTCATCTTAAAAGGGGGAAACGAAACCATGGCATCAATAAACATGCACAGAATAACATCGCGACTCGCCGCGACCGCAGTTGCAAGGCCTTTGCAGGGATGCCAAGTCAGAGCAGCGCCTAGATGGTCCTCTCTGCGGCATCTCAACACCAGCGTGCGCCTACCAGCCATTGCCACCGGATCACGGCCTCAAGCAAAAAAAACACAACGCTTCGTGCCTGGTGTTTCCGGCCCTGGTAACAGCGTTCGAACAATTTTCATCCAAACTGAAAACACGCCCAACCCGGATGCTCTCAAGTTTTTGCCAAACCACCGCATCGTCCCCGAGGGTATGAGCGTTCCGTTTATAGAGTACCTAAACCCACGATCTACGATTTCTCCGCCGCACCCTTCGCCTCTGGCTGCGAAGCTTATGAACATTGATGGCATTACTTCTGTCTTCTACGGCACCGACTTTATCACCGTAACCAAGGCCGGAGATGCCAACTGGGCTCATGTTCGACCCGAAATTTTTGCCCTGATTACCGAGGCTATCACTTCCGGCGAGACAATAGTCAACGTCGTGGAGCGCAAGGGAGATGAGAATGGCGAAGCAGCTGTGGAAGAAGACAGCCTGGCTTACAACGAAAACGACAGTGAAGTGGTGGGCATGATTAAAGAGCTGCTGGAGACCAGAATCCGACCGGCCATCCAAGAGGATGGTGGCGATATCGAATTCCGTGGCTTCGAAGATGGCCAAGTGCTGCTGAAGCTGCGGGGAGCTTGCCGCACATGCGACTCAAGTACGGTGACACTCAAGAATGGTATCGAGGGCATGCTGATGCACTACGTGAGTCTCGTCAATCACAATTCCTTATATACGTCTACTGACCGTTGACTGTTTGTCACATAGATTGAGGAAGTACAGGGAGTGACGCAAATCCTAGACGAGGAGGAAGAAGTTTCCATACAAGAGTTTGCCAAATTTGAAGAGAAGTTGAAGCAGCAACAGCAAAAGTCAGCCGAGGCGGCATAAAAACTGACTGTTGCGCTGGATGGTCTGTACGTTAGGAAAGAATGCATATATAAGAACAAGTAAAAAAAAAACTGGATACCCATCACATATAAACCCGAATTATCTATAGTTAAAAACTACAATCCAAAGCATGTTGCGCATTGTGCTATGCCTAGCACATGCATAATGTATTCTTCCATAAATACCCACGTATTGGCACCAGCAATGGTGAGTCAAAAAGTCAGTATGACGCAGATCGCTAGAGTCAAAGTCTGGAGTTTTCGAGTAGGTACCTGCAGGCAAAAGTCTAGGCGGTTCTTTGGGCTAAAGTGCCCCACCTTCCGCTTTAGCTCGCCCATGCTCCAGCAAAAAAATTGGCGAATGCGAATCTTGCAGTTTGTAAACTCATCTTTTCTTCTCTTCGCCGTCACTTTTTGCAACCTTAGCACAGCTGCAACCTATTCCACCGTCCTCCTGTCGCTATCTGTAGACAGGGAAACCGGCTCTGTTGCGGTACAAGTCAATGACTCCGAGGTAGCACCTGTGGCAGCTCTAGAGATAGTGAGAGGATCTCTAGGAGCAAGCAATGTTCGTCGTCAGTCACACTCGCCATCTGCGCTGGAATAGGGAAACGAAGAGAAGAAGAAAAGAAGCTAATCTTGGCAGCAACCTCAGACTAAACATGCGGCGGAGCTTTGCGCTCTCCTAGTCAACGATCTATACGGCGAGCTTCCTTCGGTATGTCAAATTATTATCCATTGGCGCCGTCTTTGCATGGAGCGCGTTCTTCAAAGGAATGGTAGCTGGAGGCCGGTGAATGCTGGAGACTGACCCTTTTTGGCGCTGTTGTAGCGAATTCTTGCCGCGCTCTTCGCCAAAGGCCGATCAAACATCGCACAGCTCGGGCTCTATACGCAGCTTGGCCCTCGACAAGTTCGCAATGGCTTGGGCGTCCTCAACCAGCAGAATCTGCTATACCACCACACAGATACCACCACCAAGCGCACCACCTATGAAGCCAATCCCGGGGCATGCTACAACCTCGTTCGATCTGGCAAGATCTTGGAGATGATCGAGAGCCAATACGGGACTGCAGAGCGCGACCTAGTTCAAACCCTGCTGCTGCTGGGCTATGCGAGAATCGCCGAGCTGACTCACGCATACCAGTCCCGCGCACCGACGTCCAACGGTCATGCGAATGGCCATGGTGCGAACGGGTCCAGCTCCGGCTTGATTGAATCCGAAGCCGAGCTTCACAATGTCCTGAGCCACTTGATTCGCTGCGAAATTATCGAGACGGTCAGGCCGCAGTCCTTCCGTAACCCGACTGATGTTTACCACGAGATCGAGGCGGACGTCACCAAGACAGCTCCGGGCGAAAAGGCAACAAAAACAAAAATAGACCAACAAAGGCAGATAATGGAGCAATATCGATCATTCAGAGACCAGCCGACAGCTTTGAAGAGGCAGCTTGACCAGTTTGGGGGGCCGGTAACGAAGAGAAGAAAGCTCGAGAGTGGATCAGGGGAAGATGATAGAGCGATGGATTATGATATCCCGCCTCTTAATGTGAGCATACTTGTCCTCAGTCTCCCATTTCAGTACACACAGTCTAACAGAAATTCAAGCCAAATGTGGTTGTCAGAGTCAACTACGAAAAATGTCTGGTTGAATTACGCAGCCACCGCCTGGCCAGTTTCGCCAAGGACATTCTAGGGGAGGTTACTGGCGAAGTGTATCGCACACTTCTTGGGCTTCTCACTTCCGAAGTATCTAGATGCCGGGCGGATCCTTTCCTCGGGGAAGAGGCGATTACCCACCAAGCTGCTGTAACTACAATGGACGTCTATGAGCATCTGGATGAGGCAGTCAACGTTGCGGCGGGAATAGGAAAAGCCCCAAAAGACAAGATTGACTACCAAAGCGCAGAAAAGATCTTGACGGCGCCTGCGGGAAGTGACACATTTGCCGGCGACTCGGATGATGACGCAGCAGGCGGTGGTTTTGATAGCGATGATGATTCCGATGACATGGGCCGAAATGGAAGTTTCTCTCGAAAATCTCGATCAGTATCCAAGACAAATGGTGGTAAACCGAAGGTGACGTTTGAAGAGGCAGCAACATCTACGGACAATCGCCTAGACCAGATGCGCCAGCATCTCCTGCTGCTGTCGGAGAGCAAACATCGCTTCGTGCGCCACTGCGGAACACAGGGCCGAGGGCAATGGACTGTTGATTTCGATCAGGTCATGGAGCGCCTTCGAGACACTGAGCTAGATGCCTCTATCGAACAATCCTTTGGACGACATGGACTCCGTCTTACTCGTATCCTCCGTGAAAAGGGCAAGCTAGACGAAAAGATGTTACCATCTGCAGCACTGATGAAGAAAACGGACGTGCAAGCGAAGATGCTTGCTATGCAGATGGCAGGTTTGGTCGATGTACAGGAAGTGCCCAAGGACAACACAAGAGTAGCCAACCGGACCCTGTTCTTCTGGTTCTTTGACAGAGATCGAAGCCAGGCACAGATACTGGACGATCTATATAAAGCAATGGTCCGCTGCTTGCAGACGCTGCAGGTAGAGAGACACAGGGAGCGCAACATTTTATCCTTTGTTGAGAGAAAGGACGTTATGGGAAAGGAAGAAGAGGTGATGACGGCAGAGCATTATAACAAGTACAACAGGCATTTGGAAGAGCAGAACAAGCTTCTTGGACAGATGATGAGATTGGATGAAGTTGTGTCGATATTCCGAGATTATTAGAAGCATTTGGGCGGTATAAAAAAAAATCTGTAATTACTACGACGGTGCACTAAATTGCCGTAAGAAGAGAAACAAGTTGTCTCTCTGGTGTTTTGAATCAACTGTCTGATATTGAGATTGGCTACGGGATAAGATGTTCAATGTTTTTCTTCCTCTCTCTAAGGAAGGTTCGGTTTTTGATACCATCGCTAAGTGTTTTGGCTGTATCAGATGCTGGGACGCTGGCAAACTAAAGGTCATATAAAGCCGCGGCATTGAAATGGAGTCGAGACGCGTCAAGAGACCTCGGTCTTATAGCTGGCCCGAACACAAGCAAATTCAATGACAATCTATCCGCTAGCCGTCAAAGACCGGAACAATCATAGATATACATAGCTTGGACAGTTTCAACAACTCATCGGATTCTTTTCCTTTAAATTTCTGTTCCCTCTTACAGCCAAGATATTCCCTCGATAACGACGTGCAAATTCGAGACTCCCTAGGGTAGAGCAGTTGCTACTCGCACAGTTCTCAAAAAAGCCCCCAATTATTTACCATTATTTACCCCGCCGCCTCAAAGCATTTCAAGCCCCTCCAAGCCCGCTGAAGGCCTCGCGTGCCCGCCGAAAATCGGTGGTACTGTAGTGAAAATCAGCAGATGACAAGCACGGAAGCGTCATAAGATATCGACGGAAAAAAAAGTTTCCCACAGCAACGCCATTGCCTGAACTTTTCTTCCCTATCTTTTTCGCGCTTTTACGGGAAGGCCTTGATTTTTTTTCTTTTTATATAATCCCAGTATTATAGATTTTTCTTTTTCTTTTTCATTTCCCCCGCAAATTATTCACAAAATGTCACCAGCCGCAGTAGCAGTTGTGGGACGAGAGAAGGAGTCAAACTTGGCTCGTCTGCTCGGTTCAGGTACGCAATTTTTTTCTGCCTCTTTTCCCGAGGAGCAATTTGCATGAGCCGATGCAAAATTGCGACACAATGCTAATTGAGGCTATTTAGGTACCGCTGGTATCTCCGAACTGGCGCTTTTCCATCCTGTACGTCGCCTGGATCACAGGTCGCAAAAGCTATCGAATGTCCAATGACTGACTTTTTTTTTTGCGCCTTTAATAGGTGGATACTATCGCCAAGCGATTGATGAGCAACCACGGCAAAGTAAGAACGCATTTACCACAAGCTCCTTCAATTGAAGCGACAATCGACAGGACGGGAAAAAAAAGGAGCTTGAAGCTGAACATGATCGCAGATTGCTAGCGCCAGCCAATTGAACCAAGTCATCTTCAAGGACAAGGCCTCCGCACCCTTCGCACGAAAGTTTGTCTCGCTGTTCCCCGGTCTGGGTTACGCTGCCGGCTACAAGGTTCTTCAGAGAATATACAAGTATGGCGGACAGCCCATTGCGCGCGACTTCCTGGGCAAGCACTACGGAAAGGACTTTGAGGCTGCCTTTGGCAAGAAGACAGGCAAGGCCATCATGCACTCTACTGCTGGCAGGTAGGTTCATTGACAAGAAGACGAAAACTTTCGCTGTAGAACGCTGAAGCTGGTGCTGACTTGCGATAGTTTGATTGGTATCGGTGAAATCGTCCTGCTGCCCCTCGATGTCCTCAAGATCAAGCGCCAGACCAACCCCGAGGCTTTCCGTGGCCGTGGTGTCCTGAAGATTGTTGCCGATGAGGGCTTCGGCCTGTACCGAGGCTGGGGATGGACTGCTGCCCGAAACGCACCCGGCTCCTTCGCTGTAAGCACCTCTCTTAGCCTAATCGCATCGATATTTCATTGCATTGCAATGAGAGCAAAGCATGCGTTAGGTTCTAAATGGTTTACTAACAAATGCATTTTCATCCCATTAGCTCTTCGGTGGCTCTGCCTTCGCCAAGGAGTTTTTCTTCCAGCTTGAGGACTACAACAAGGCCAGCTGGTTCCAGAACTTCGTCGCTTCCATCGCTGGTGCTTCTGCCTCCCTCGTCGTCTCTGCTCCCCTCGATGTTATCAAGACCCGAATCCAGAACCGCAACTTCGACAACCCCGAGAGTGGTTTCAGAATCCTGACCAACATGGCCAAGAACGAGGGCTTCTCGAGTTTCTTCAAGGGACTTGTTCCTAAGGTATGATGATTACATAATGTGGATGATGTGATTGATGCATTCGCTTGACTTCGCTTCTGCTGTCGCTTACCAGGATACCATTGTCTCCTGGTGGTTCTAGTAGGGGTAGAAGCAGCAAGCAAGCAGTCTCTCCACTCCCCTTTATCACATGCGCGCACTCTCGAGAACCTGAAACTGATACAATGCTTTGCAGCTGCTCATGACTGGACCCAAGCTGGTCTTCTCTTTCTGGCTCGCCCAGACTCTGATTCCCGCTTTCGACACTATGTTCAGCAAATAGACTTCCAATTACGCAAAACAAAACCAAAAACTATGTACCATGTATAAACGATAACGCACTGAAAAAAAGACAAAAGGATAAAATGAAAGAGAAGAGACTATACAAATTGGGAGAATACTAGATCTGCAGCGTATTTCTTTGGGGAAGGGAGAAAGGATGGACAGGGCGCCGCTGGGCTTAGGATATCCTCGGCCGGAATGGAGGGCACGTATAGAACGACTCTGCTCTGTGTAGAATTATATAATCAAGCGATATAACAATGATTTGGATGCGAAGTATCCAGTGATTGGACAGACAGACACTCCAGTTTAGACACCACAAAGCTCTACCAATCCCCAAGCGAACATCTCTCTTGAGCCTCTTAGCCGCCCCTAGACGCGATAAAATAGCAGCGTGATGTTGACGCGGCGCCCATCACCATGTGCC
The DNA here is from genome assembly GCA_000331835.2 of Trichoderma hamatum GD12. Lineage (NCBI taxonomy): Eukaryota > Fungi > Ascomycota > Sordariomycetes > Hypocreales > Hypocreaceae > Trichoderma > Trichoderma hamatum. The sequence goes on from KQ479146.1 coordinate 156,226, forward strand.
TTGCACTAAAATGTGATTCGCCATCCTATCAGGTTAAACTTCAGCCATATCCGCAAAGGTTGCTTGCAGGGCTATTTTTCGTTAACAATGCCGTCGGCAGATCGTTGCCCGGCAACACTCCACTAGCGCAACAAACAAATGACCCCCTGTCACTTGGCCGCCTTCTTGATGAGCCCGTTCGCCCACTCAAAGTTGCGTCGAGTCCACTCAAACCACCGCAGCTTTATCACGATCTTTTTATGAACACAAGCTGGATTGCGACCGGAGCTTCTCGTCTTCCAAGACTGGGAGGCAGCGCCAGTACAGCAACTATTCTTGTTTGACATTTTTTTTCCGCCTTGATTTCCCCTCTCCTTGCAGCAGGCTGCACCGTGATACATATATAATCCTGAATTGTCTTTTATCGCTTCCGCAGGTGGCACCTCTCTCGTCTCGTCTCAGCGGAGCCTAAGCAGGCGGGCGTCACTCGCATTCTCGCCCACTGCACGCTGCATTCCAAGTGAGGGACACGGCATGCCCTATCCTGACCGGCCAGGCTCTTTCGGCGCTGAGCCCTACCTGAGACACCAACATTCTGCGACGTCCGACCACGGATTCATCCCAATGTGCGTATACTTTCACCGCATCCGACAATGTTGTTTTGGCGTCAATTAACCCGTAACAGGTGGGACAGCGCAGACTCCGAGCGTGCATCGCTCAACCCTGCATCCCCAAAGCAGGCAACGCGGACCGGCACATCACCGTATCCAGTTTCGAGCGCCATCCAGTCTGCCCATGCTGCGCTTACTGAGCGGGTGAAGGAAAACAGCAGCACCCATGTGCCTCCTCCAACCAAGCGCTTCAACGACCCATCGCCAGACCGAACCATCGCCAAAGTCGGGGCGCCACACCGCAGACTGCAGTCCATGCACACAGGCTCTGTGCGAGACATTAGTATGATGCTGGAGAACAACTCCAATAATAGCCCCAGTACTTCGCCGACCAAGTCCTATGAAAAGCCAGAAAGAGCTACGAGACCGTCTACGCCGCCGGGCCTCAGGGAGAGCAGCTCTTTTGAAACTCGCATCTACGATAAGGAGATGAATATGTCGGCACCATCGCTGTCGAGCAGCTTGACGCCCATTGTGCGACCTGCCGTCCGTCGGCCAGCACCGCAAAGCATTCTTTCAGAGAACACTCCACCTCAGTCGTCAACTATGCTGGCTTTGCAAAGTATGCCCAGTGGATCGCCAACCAAGGAGATCGAGAACCCGCTTTCCAACATCACCAATGGATCAACCAGTGGTGGGAAGGGAGCGACTATGGATACTTTGGCCTCGCAAATCCTGAGCCTAACCAGCATCGCGAGTTCCCTGCAGAAGGAAATGGCAGCGCTCAGTCGGCGCAGCAGAGACAATGCTACAGATCTACTTAGCCTCAAAGAGGCCACCAACACTCGAGATGAAGACATCAGAAAGAGCCTCAGAGATTTACTAGGCAATATCCACGACCAGTCAGCCAAGATCGCCAGAGATTCATACAATGGCTACTATATCGATGGCAAGGCCAATCCACAGTCTCCCAACAGTGGGAGAACCTATCAGATGCCTCGAATTCCTTCCCCCAAGAGCTTTGCTGAATCTATTGATCGCGCATCTATGAGCACACCGTCCTTGGTAGGCGGCGACAATTCAGGTGCAACCTCAATTCTTCTTTTGGAAAAGATCCTTCGTGGTCTGGGCACCAGAGATGGCCAAGAGTCACTCCTCAGTCATCTCCTTGAGCTCTCGGAGAAGCTTACGGGTATGGCGACTGCTGCCAAGGTAGAGGAGCTTGTGGACTTTGTCCGACTGCAGACTGAGAGCGCCATGGTACCTGTCACTCAATCTAGTCGAAGATTCAGCTTGGACCATGAGGGCAGCATATCTCATCATGGCCATAGTAGTGCCATTGCTCCACGCATGCTCAATAACATGGGTGACTCTCGCAGACCAGCTACTTCTCAAGGCATCCTGAATGATGATGTGCTCAATATCATTCGCAATGTTAAAGATAGCGTCGCAGCAAGCGGTGGTCTAACTGCAGAGGTAAAAGCACTTGTTCGAGAACTGCGCGGAGAAGTTTTAGGCATGGGCCGTGAGCTCGGCAAGAGGCTAGAGAATGTCACTAGCAAATCAGGAGGCAACTTGGAGCGATCGTCTTCGACTGGCAAGGATGAAGTTACGCGGGTTATTGACGAGGGCCTTGAGCAGATGAATGAGCAACTCAGTCAGGTTCTCAGAGAGCACCGCCGCCAATCTCAAGCATCCGCTCCCATGCAGAAACTTACCATTGATTACCAAGAAATATACGCAGCCTTGAGGACTGCTCTCAAAGACATCGACGCATCCAAAGAGATGCCAGACTTGAACAGAGAGGATGTCCTTGAGGCTGTGCGCGAAGCATGGGAGAATTATAAGCCTGAGATTGAAGTGCAGCAAATCGGACTGGAGAGAGACGAAATCCTAGAGTGTCTTAAAGAAGGCCTTGAAAATCAAATGCCTCCTGCAGCCACTAGAGATGAGATTCTGACAGCGGTTGTTGAAGGCTTAAAGCACTACGTGCCTCCTCAGATGGATACTGCAGCCTCTATGTCAAGAGATGAGATCATCGAAGCCGTTCGAGAGTGCCTGGAGGAATTCGAGTTCCCAGTGGCTCCGTCTGCGCTTGGAAATGAGCTGACTCGCGAAGATATGCTTCGTGCTGTTAAAGAGGGCCTCAATGATCTAGATCTTGGAAGGAGCAATGCGCTTGTGCCGACTCGCAACAACGATGAAATCAGCGCCAAGCTTCATGAGCTGATGGACTTTTTGAAGATGGAGTTTAGGGCCGTTTCTGATGAAGCCAAAAACAACGTGGCAGCCCATGGTCGAGACACTGATCACCTCTTGGACGCTACCAAAGATGGCCTTGAGCATCTTCGCTTAGCCATCGAAAGCTATGTCGACCGTGCCACTGGTGTCGCTGGCCAGGACGAATTCCTGGAGAGCCTCTTGAAGTCTATGGAAGGTTTCAAGGAAGAAATGTCGGCTCTTGTGTCAAAGGCCAATGCAACTTCTCGAGAGCAACTCCAAACCGAATTAGAAGGGCTGCGAGATGTTGTCCATTCGTCCATGGTTCCGGCCGCTCCCCTGATGCCGCAGACCCACAACGACGATCTCCTTGACGCTCTCCGGAAGGGACTCAGCAATCTGCGACAAGAAATCCTTCGACCGCGACCAGAGACTAGTGAAATTCTCGATGCTCTTAATGATGGCCTGAATGACATTCGAGCTGGCATTGACAGAATTACGAACAAGCCGGTGGATCTCACTGCCAACGATGAGATTCTCGACGCTCTCAAAGAAGGATTGGATGGCGTGCGATCTGATATCGGGACAATTCGAGACTCGAGCAACGACAAGGCAGTTGCCATTCGTACTATTAAAAGCGAGAACAACAACGAGATGGCAATTATCCCCGCCGATATGGCCAAGCATGACGATATCAAGAATCTCGAAATTTTGATTACCCAACTGCGAGCCAAGATTGAAGAGATGGGGCCTGCTACCGGAGCCACCCCAGCGGCTCCCAGGATCAATATGAGCCATCTAGAAAATATGCTTCACGACGTCCAGCGAAGCGTTAATGAACTCAAATCCCGCGCACCCGTCGTAGTCCAAGCTGCTAAGCCGCGCGAAGCGTCCGAGCAAGACAAAGATCAGTCGGAGGCACCAAAGGTGGGAGAAGAGTACGTTATGAGAAGCATTCCTTCCATCTTCACTAAAAGCAGTGGCAATCCTACAAAGGAAGATGTTGCGGCTATTGAGAATATTCTGCGCAACACCAAGTCTCGCGTAGATCATCTCATTGATGGTGATCAGGCAGTGCGACGAGAGCACATTGATACATTGGAATCGCTCATCTTGGAGTCTCGAGAGGCTATCCGATCAGTCAACCGGCAGCTGGAGGATATTCCCAACTTATTCCACAAAGATGACTTTGCTAAATTGACTACGATCATTACTGATCTCGGCGAGGGTTTGGAGGCTATTAAAGATCATGCTGACAGAGAAGCTCTCAGCCCTGAAAAGGTCAGAAAGTCGGATGTCCAGGCCGTTGAGACGGTCGTACGGGATATCAAGACTCTCGTTGACGGGATTGCAGTGACCGACTTTGCCACCATCACTACTCGAGAAGACCTCGCTAAACTAGAAGCAATGATGAAGGCGACCAAAGAAACTTTCGACAGCAATCACGAAACATCGTCCAACCGCATCCAAGAAGTCAGATCCTTCATCGAAGAGTTCCAGGCCGAAATTCGTAGTAAACTTATGGATGGCTCTGAGAGCGTCGGCAAGGCACTGCAATCTATAAGCGAGAAAGTCGAAAAGAACGAGAGCGTAGGAGGAGACGTTAAAGACATGTTTGAGGTCATAAAGAGCGAATTTGAGATTTCCAAGGAGGCCATTGCTGGATCCAGGATCGAGTCCAATGAGAAGCTCGATGAAGTTACTGAGAACATTCGCACCAAGATTGACGACAAGGTCAATGAGCTCTTGGCTAAGAACGAGGCTCTTCGGGTCCTGATGGACGAAAAGTCGCAAGCTGCCGAGGCACGCGAAATAGTCACCGAGTCGGCTTTGTCGGGCACCAAGGCTGTTGCTGATGAATTGAAGCTGCTGATTGATACTCTTGGATCAACTGTCACCGATTCTCTAGAGAAGATGGAAGAGGCTTCCAAGACAGTCTTCACCAAGGTTGAAGAGGTAGCCTCTCGCTCAGAAGAGACCCACAGTGAGGGCAAAGCCGATCACCAACAGACACGCGATCAACTTCGTGAAGCTGTCGGCAAGGTTGAAGGCAGCGTCAGCGAATATCAGCCTCAGATCTTGGAAGCAGTCAAAAGCATTCTTGGCCTCGTTGGCGATCACTTTGAACACTCCAAAGGCATCCAGGACAAAGTGGTGGGAGCGATTCCCACGGAACAAGTTTTCAGATCCATGATGCCAGAGAAGTACGACGATGCGATTGTTCACCAGAAGTTGGATAAGATTGTGCAGCACAATGATGGTGCCTTTGTCCAGCTTGACAAGGTTCATCAGTTAGTTGTGGAGAATGCTGCGGAGCTATCCGAATTTCTTTCCAAGCAGACTAAGCACGCTGTGGAAGAACGCGACAACCGTGCGAAGCTGTTGGAGGAGACCAATATTGCTCTTGAGAGAGCCATCACAGAACGCAAGCATGCCGATGCGTCTGTCAAAGAGCTAAAGGAAGAGGAAGAATGGCTGAAGCGTAGCGTCTTGTCTTTACGAAACGAGCAAGAGGGCTTGATGAAACAAAAGACTCGCCTTACCGGTGATGTGTCTGCCCTCGAAACGGCACTCCGCTTGCGCAAGGAAGAGCTCCTCGAGATGGAAGTTCGCGCCGAAGGCCTGGAACGACGAATTTTCAACGGTGTTATGGACCACTCTCGAGTGCTCCTCTTTGGCAAGAAAGCCAAGGGTGGTGCCGACTCTATGAACCGCAAGCGAGTTAAGAATTCAGGTGGCGATGACGGTACATCATCTCCGCGAGGCATTGCAACGGCTCTCTCAGGAAGAAACCCTATGGCGCCGGGACAAGTAGGAACTACGCGACGTATTGCGTCTCTTAGTCAGATGACAAACAATGTGGCAGCAAACCCCATCACAAGAAGTCATAGCGTGAAGACTCCGACTGTTAGTGTCAACGGCCATCGCAAGCGCAGTTGGGGTCCCACAGCACAGAAGAGTGGATTGGGCGCAGAGGACAAGGAGAACGTCAACGTTGATGAGACGGTGGAAGAGCTCGATGAGGGCGATATGGTCAACGTAACTCATGAATCTGCTGCGGTTGATGATCCAGCAGACGATCGCTCAGAGTACGAGGAAGAGATTGATGAAGATGACGATGCAGAGAGGCACGACGGAAGTGATGGCACGCAGATACGACGAGACAGCAAGGGATATGAAGACGATTCTGAAAGTGAATATGAGGAGAGCATTGATGGCGATGATGAGCCTCATGCTCCTGTAGTTGTTCGATAAAGGGTGATGATTGGTATAGTAATGGGAGGATTCAATGGTTTATGATCTTGTCGAATTGATTCTCTTGGAGGCAGTATTTGTTTTTTTGTCTTCTTTTCTTCTTCTTATTACCCCCTTTGTCTTTATTCCCTTCTTGACTTTTGGCACTACTGCCCCATTCTCTTGACTTATTGTTTTGCAGAGATGGATATTATGAGGAGACATGATAGCCGCTGTTTGATACCTGTATGTAGCTTTGAACGATAATTGATAGCCACGTTATATTATAACATACAACTGTTGAAAATTCGTTTCCCCCAACGTGGTGCCTCTTGGAAATGTGGATCGAATATTTGTATAATAAACTGGTTGGACAGAACTTGAATGTTGTTCGTCTTGTATAAGATGATACGCTTAAGATGATACGCTGATACGGTTATCAGGCACATGTAATGGTGGGGTCTGGCACTAAATATTGCCCGCCAAAGCAGCCATAACATGCCTAAGCTTCCTTTGCCCATATTAAACTTGTCCAACGCATCACGTCAATTGCCACGAACCAAGACACCTACGTACCTCGAAAATAGGCCCAAATTATAATCAAGCGCCACCTAAAGATAGAGACGCGGTCATTCGTTTCACGCGATGGACCAGCCGCACGGTGGTGGTGGCCTCATCTCGCCGCCGGAGCTGTCTCCCATGGAGCAGGAAATCCTAGAAGAGTACGAGCGCCTGGCGACGAATATGAAGACTGTACGCGCTGCTGCTAGAACCAAACTTACAATTTATCGAGACTCACTAACGAGAATATTCGTGTACACAGCTGGCGACTCTGCTGGACAATCTGGCGTCGAACCCCACGGTCGGTATACTAGATGGGCTGCGAGAGCTGGAGCGCAAGACGAGCTTGGCATTTACGCTGCTAAAGGCGAGTGTGTATAGCATTGTGCTGCAGCAGGAGATTGATTGGGGCGCTGGTGATGCTGGGGGAGGAGGTGGTGGTGGTGGAGGAGGAGGAGGAGGAAATGATGGTGGTGAGGAGGAGGGAGAGAAGCAGGAAGACGAAGAGGAAGAGGACGACGAAATGGAGGAGTAGTTGTGATGGCGATGGATTGATGATGACGATTTTTAATGATACCCGATATAATGAGATTCTAATCTAGGTAGAGAGATTGCGATATTCATACGTTTATTCATGTTCAACACAGTTTCTTCTTGTCAAAGTTGTATATATTCATTTCCCAGCGTAATAATAATACTTGTACACTTGAGTAGTGTGCCTCAACATATCACCACTCAACTTTTTTTTTTTCTTACCCTCCCTCCCAATCTCTAATGTTTAAACAAGCAGACAGCCAACCTCCCCGTTCTTTTCCCTTCTAATATACATTTCCTCCGTAATACACCTTTCGCACATCAACCATCTTCTTGCCTCGTCCAATGGCAATCGCCTCAGGGTCAACCTGGTTCATCAGAGCGTCGTAGGCGGCCTTGACGGAGTTCATGGGGTTCTTGGATCGGGGCATGCTGGCTGCGATGTCGTGGATGCCGGCGGCACGGCACATTTCGAAGATGCGGTGGGGGCAGCGGAGACCGAAACCTTTTATCATCATGTTAGCATGCAGAGTCACTCTCATTCATATGATAGCGTAAGGAATCATACCTGGGGGACGGGAGAACAGCTCGACAACTGTGCCCGAAACCTTGGACACGGATTTTCCGTAGATGGTTCGGTTCTCATACCGTCTGATGGGCTTCATGTTTCGAATAGCCAGCAGCTGCGCCGTCTCGGCAGCCAGACCAGCCTCTGTGGACTTGGCAATGCCCAGGCCCAGGCGGCCGTTACCGTTGCCCGCAATGGCGACGACAGATGTGCTGCGAACCTTGCCCAGACGGGTCTGGTTGGAGACCCAACGAGTGACGAGCACCTTGCGGTAGATGGACTGGATATCCCGCAGGGACATGCCCGTCAGGCGCTTAATCTCCTGGTAGCGACCATCGTCGTCCATGCCCTCGTCCTCCGGGTCGGCAGCGGACTTGTACAGGCCCTCAACGCCGGGAACCTTGCCTAGCTCGGGTGCCTCGGCGGAGTGCAGCCTGCTGGAGCCAGCGGGGCCGTCCTCGATGAGTTCCAGGTTTGAGGGCTCAATCTCGCCCGCGTCGAGGCCGTCGCTGATCTTGCTGAGCTCCTTCTTCCACTCCTCGTTGATAGCCTGGTCGAGCTTCATGACTTGCTCTTGTGTAATGGTGGCGGCTTCGGTGTAATCCTTTTTGTCTTTGCCTTCGCCATCCTCCTCGATCAGGTACTTCTTCAACAGTTCGGGGTCCTTCTCCAGGTCTACCAGCTCTTCCTCGGTGAGATCTATCAGCTCTGCGCCATTGCTCTCCTTGACTCTCCGCAGCGCGCGGACCATGGCCTTTGTAAGCTGCTCGTTCGTCTTCTTGTCTGTCAAGTCGGCCAGTTTCGAACCGTACTTGTCGGCCCAGTCGCTGGGGTTCAACCACTGCGGCTCCCAGGGCGTGCCCTCGATCTTCGGCTTGACATCGTACCGTGGGTCCAGCGTGGTGTAATCCTCGATATACTGCGGCCTGTAGGGGTCATCTCGAAGCCGGCCCTGGAAGATCAAGTCGTCCGGGTTGATTGCCTCCTCGGCGGCCTTGAGGGCCTCCAGCTGCTCGGGTGTGTACTTGCTCTTGAGGATCTCGAGCTCCTCCTTGGTGTACTCGGGAAACTTCTCCTGGCGGTACTTTGCGAGCTTCTCCGGGTTCAACAGACCCATCTCCTCGGCCTTGACATTGCGGAAGCGTGACCGCCGCTTCGAGGCGCGGGGTATCGAGGTGTGAAGCTGGTGCTGGCAGCTGGGGACGACGGCGGCGATGGATTGCGCCGTGCGGGCAGAGGCGACGCACTTGCCCAGGAGGCTGCGCGCCGGGCGGGCGACGCTCATGGCCAGACGAGGCTCCGGATTGACAGGCGCAGCGGAGTCAATTCCCTCTCGGGGGCGGTCGTGGGGAGGTTTTGGCAAGAAGGACGCTGCCAACCGAGTTCAGATCGTCTCACTCACACGACCCTTGAGATTTTTCTGCCGTCTGCCCAATTGAGGAAACCGCACCAAAAAGTGGCTTGAAAGATGAATCAGCAGGCTGTGGCTGGAGACTAGGGGCAAGCCACACTGCCGTTGCTGTCTCCAGCCACATCGCATCACGGGACAGAACACGTGCAATTTAATTGCGCCTAAGAATTCGCTACTTTGTACTACGGCGCTCTATTAGCGGGTCTAGTCCCCTAAATTGAGCCATCCAGGTACAGAGAGCAGCAGCAGCTTCAATATGCGACATCAAGTACCTATAGACAGTATTTGATATAACCGCTTGCTTCATCCTCAAAATCGTATGTTTTTTCCAAGCCATAAAACAAAACGCGAAAAAGCCGTCAGTGAAGTAGCCAGTAGTAATATCACCATCCAATCTCCAGTCCCCGTCATATCTCCTAGCGCAAGCCCTGGCCTGATACAATAAGTCGACCCCCGTAGCCGCATCGTGAAACGTCTCAGGAGGCCTAGGCCGTCCCCCCGTCTAGTTTCGAAAGCGTCACTTACTACGACTCCCCAAATTCCTTCTCAACTACGACCGTTTTTTTTTGTTTTCCTTCTTTTTCCCTTTTCCTTTTTGTTCATACCGCTCGTAATAAGTCATCTATCTGTGCTTTGCTTTCCTTTCCTTTCTTGCTCCAAATAATTAATAGGGGTTTCCACCGTGACTGGCTCACATTGGACCCATCTTCGCTCTGTACCAAATTTCCACCTCTAATCGCATCACAACCTCAACCTAATATTCCCATCTATCTTATAAAAACACAAAAATGGGCCAATTCGACTGGTTCAAGAAGATCGGCGCCACCGATGAGGCCGTCGCCGTCCTCAACGACCAGCCCTACCTCTTCACCGTCCTCCTCGTCGTCCTCGTCACTCTCATAGCGCAGGGCGGCGTGCTATACCTCATCCACTGGGCCACCTTCAAGGATTCCCAAAAGAAGAAGCCCAAGAAGGGAGGCAAATCCGGCGGCGGTCTGATGAGCAAACTCACGGGAGGCGGAAGCAGTGACAATGGCCGCCGCGCCGCTGGAGGCAGCTAGACGCCAGAATAGCAACAGCAAAAGGCGAAACAACTTCAAATTTCACCAATCTTATACCGCCATATTATATCAGTTGATCTGGTCCATCTGTCGTTTGACTACCGATTTTTAAAAGAGATACCAAGCAGGTTGCGTTGGGATGGATGACCGCAATTACATAGGGGGAGAGGAGGAGCAAGGAGGACGCTTTCATCATTCAAGTTGATTATATATCCGGAGCATTATAGCAAAGCACTAGTTTACCCATATGACTTATAAAAACTAACACCATCATCGTCATATTCGGACGAGATCATCGTTTCACATGAGCCTCGTGCATCCGTATATCCTGTAGTAAATTCCTCTGAACATAACCATTCATCAAATGTTGTAAGAGGCTGTACGTCCAACAAGGGAATCCCATAATCCATCGTGCGATACGAATCGAAAAAATTAGGGATCTCCTGTTGAAATTGCTGGAATAAAGCCTCTCTCATTTCATAACCTTCCACCTGAGAGCATTCGTTTATCGGTATCCGAGTTTGGCCCCCACAGTCTTTCCTTTCCACTTGAATTGCTGGTGATATAATACTGGGCTCACGTAATATAGCGTCGGATTGTGTTTCTGTGTCTGAAGTTGGCCTCTTAACTTCACGCCTTGCTTGATATGACCGGGTTGGTATCGTGATCGATGATAGCAAGAGATCCCAGGAGCCCTTCTCAATTCCTCTTATTACACGATCTCCATCGTCGCAATCTTCGCCAACCACTAGAGCTGCGAATGTGGCAGTCTTATACCGAAGGCTTGGCGATTCAGCGTTTTTCATTCGAGCCAACGATGTAGCTATAGCTGATAATAGGGAGACTCGATCATAGATGGTCTACAAGGCTATCAGGTCAAAGCTATCAAGCATACTTGTCCTTGCCAATGTACTTACCTTGAGATATCGCATGCTGAACACAGCAGGCGCCAGTTGTGTCAAACATTCGGCCCACGTGTATCTATTGGTAGTAATACCCTTATACTGTTTTCGTGAGCCAAGCACGATTAGCTCTAGTGCGACGTCCAACATCTGTCTAAGCTGCTTTATGGGTTCAATTCTTGGGATCTTGCCACTCTGTGACAACTTTTGGGTCTCTCGGTGAGTGCTTGGTGGCAAATACTCTATAACTCGATGGCCATTTAGAAAAATACCACTTGAATCTTCCGTGGTTTTAGTTCGTTTCCTTTTTAATGACGGTTTCGCCGGATAAACGTCAATATAGCAAATCACGGACTGAAATTCTGCCTTTGAAGCATCTTTTGGGGCCACCAAAGTAGATGACAAGTCTGGATGCTGTATAGAGAATGACATTTTACCCAGGGGCTCATCTATGCCTCTTTCACGGCCTTGTAGCCGAATTCCTGCTTTAGTCCAAACCTGGCCCATAAAGTTAGTCAAAGAAACCAAGCGCAATAGATATTAAACCGATTCGAAGCATACTTCACAACATTGTATCCATTCTGTAAACTCGGCAATCTGATCCATCGCCGTCACATATTCGCCTTGGATAGAAACAACAACATGGAAATAACATGATCCAGTTCGCGCGATCCACAAGTGCTCCTCCGCCACTAACTTTAACAAATCAGTGCTTGTCTGTGGGAGTTTCACGCCATCCGAAAACCGCAGCTGCAAAGAGCCTTCAAGTGATAGATCCAGCTGCTGCGCATTGTCAGACAGATGGAGCTTTGGTAGATTAATACTGGCGAGCGGCATTGTGCCTCGGCTGAAAAATTACGCCAGATTATGACAGTAGAAATGGGCAGAGGCTGAACGGGTGTTATTCTGTATTATGAAATCGCAGCGTGAAATGTTGAGGTTTTCTCGTCTTTCGGACTGGTCCTAAGCTACAAAGAAAAGTTGCGTACATATTGGGGTCATCTTTCGTCGCCAGATATTCCATCTGAGGGAAGCTGCGTTCCGTAGTTCCGTAGCACACTCGGAAGGAGAGACTTGATCCACCGCCTTCCTCACACATTACTAAGATAGGGTTATATATAGAAGTACCGAAAACAGCCGCAGTGATGCCATCTGATGATTGTCTTTGAACGAAAAAAAGGAAAGAGAAACAGGCCTATAACAAAAACGAAACGGAAAGAAAAAAGCAAAAAAAAATTCTCGAGTCTATGTTTTGCTGTAATCCTTCCTTCGCCCAGCCTGCAGGAAATATTGTCGCTACCCAAAATCGTTCCCAAAAAAATAAATAATGTGAATAAACCCAGTCTTTTTATGTGTCCTTTGTTACAACCAAAAAAAGAAAAAACTCCTCGCCTCAGCGGTTATTTAAGCCATGGGAAAATCTTCTTGGTTGGCTCCAAGGGTCCTCCTGACGAGGAGCCCTCTACAACAAGACTTCGTTGATAAATTTCCTGTAAATATGGTCATTAGCACGCAGGTCAGAGGATATAAAAGTATAAAAGAAGGGGGTCCCATGTTTAGGCATATGTGTGTGTGTGCATAGCTTACCTCTTCGTCCGTTGCCATGTGGCAGCTCAATATTAGCTCACGAACATTGTCGTTCTTGGAAAGGTTAGGATACGGTGTGCCCTGGCTCTTCATGAGAGGCAAAAGCACCTCTCCAAGGACCTCGAATTTCTTCCAGTTGATGCGGTCGCCGTTGGGCCCAACGAGTGTTTTACTGCCTTCCTCGGCAGACACTAGATCTCGGCGGTGCAGGGGGATGAAAGGAATTCGAGGCAAGGGAGAGTTCTCCCAGGCCAGTCGATAGGCAAAGTGACTCTTTTGCGTTCCCATCAAGATGAGCAATCTTGCAAACTTCTTATGAGTCTCTGGTGAAACCAGAGCCTTTGTTTGAGCAAGGCGATGAATTGCCGTTCCGTTTAGTCCTGCCAAGACGGCCGCCAGACCATTATAGTTGTTGAGCTGTCGAAGCTTAAGAGCAACATTCATAAACTTTTCGAGAACGACTGCTCGGTGTTTCGCCTTGTCTCGGAGGAGAATCATGTTTGCGACCCACTTGGCAACGTGATTAAAGTGGTTAATCATGCGATTGATATTGTTCAAGCTCTTGCAGCTCTCCTTTTGGCTGGCTGGTAGACTGACGTGACGCACAAAATCGCGAATTCGGATCGAAGAGAACATGATCCAGTCGATCCGAGTAAGTTCGTCTGCAATATCGTCGTCTTTGATCTCGACAAAGATGCGATAACGGAACTTATTCATCGGTAATTGAGCTGTGGGGTCCAAGGTACTGGCTTCTCTCTCATAGTCTTCATATGAGTAGAGCTGTATCTGGCCGCCACTGCCAACAACTCTATTGAGGTTCTCTGAGCTCACAGATGGCCGCTCAAAATTGCCGTCTTCTTCAAACTGCAAGGCAGTTAGACCTGCTGGAAGCTCACTCAATTCTTTAGAAAGAATGTCGCTAGCCAGTTGATCATTGGCATCGTCGGCATTGGCCCAGCCCGTATCATCGTCCTCTATGACGTGAAGGGTAAGGTTCCGGTGCATTTGCCTCGCAGCGATGCAGAAAATTGGCTCCGTAGAAAGATATCTGATAAACTCATCCAAATTTCGTCGCGTGGTTAGGCGAGCAAAGTCGCCGGGATACAGCGACACCCATTTGGCCATGGTCTCGATAATTCTAAGCTGAGTAGCTGTCTTGGTCAGGTGATGGGCCGACTTGTCATCCCTTACGCGGTCCAGTCGCATGAGGATTGCGGAAAAGAGCTTTCCAGGAGCAGCAAACTTTCGATATAGGCAGAGAAACACATCAGTGAAGTTGGCATCTGCTCTGGAAAGGCGCAACGTTAGCAGCCGATCTACGAGATCGTCGAATGACAGACCCGTCATCTTCTTCTGCTGTCTATCTATAACGACATCGTCGCTTCGTTGTAAGATGGGGATGTCGTCTGAGTATCGACGGGAATCAGTGTCGGACTCATCAACATCAAGGAAGGCATCGCTTCCTCGGGGATCTAAGGGGGGGCAATGTTAGCTTCGGACCCACAACAACTGCCATTAAAGCTCAAGGATGTTGACGTCGCGGTAAGCTTCCCGGGCTCCGTAATTGATAAATTTTTCAGGGAAGAAAAGACTATAGTGAGTAATACTAACCTCGGTGTGGACTCCTGGACGCTTTCTGCATATGACCATCGGCAATAGGAGTGCCGGAGCCTGGAGCCTGGAAGCCGCGAAGCAGCGAAAAATCCGAGCTCGCACGGTTATGTCTCCCTTCGCTGACTGGCCGGCTGGTGGCATCGGGGGCATCGAGGTTCGCGGCCGACTGTGCCCTCTTGCGAGCGGCACCTATCTCGCCAATCTCTTCTAACAAATTTGTCAGCACGAGCGAGTCTCGCATGCATCAATAGGGTGGCATCGCGTTTCATACGTGGTGACATGCCCCTTCTATGGGCCACGGCAGCCCGGAGAACGGCATGCAAACAGCTTCGATCTATTTCGGGGCTGGTAGACGAGATCTTAAAGTGGGCCAAGCAAGATTTGAAGAGCGCGTGGTTCGCCAATTCATCTGCATTGACCTGTTGTTCCTCTTCAGGCGCTTCGCATTTGGTCGCGACTAACACGGAGGGCATGTTCGAATTCGTCAAAGCAGCTACAGGAATCGCCAATTAGCCTCAGTTTACTCCAGCTGTACGCTGTTCGCAATCACGTCGATGACGCGGTGACAGGGGCTTGCTCGTCCAACATACCCAGCGTCTGAGGAAGTTCACGGATGGTGTCTCTGTTTGTAACATCGTAAAGCACCAAGGCGGCGTCGACTCGGGGCACGATGTGGCCGTTGATCTGTTTTGGCCACTGGATGGGATGTGATGTATTTGTATTCAACTCGAAGGAATCCAGATCCAGCTCGAGGAGCGTTATCATGTAGGAGGTGGAATCAAGGACAATGCGAACGCTGGACGCGGTAGATATCGGTGGGCGCGACAAGCCCAGAATTCGTTGCACAAAGGTCGACTTGCCGACGCCCATGGCGCCAATAATGGCGATGTTGTAGCTCTCCATGGCGGAGGTTTGCTGCGACTGGGAGATGCGGTAACGGTCAGCATGGGAGCGGTCTCAAAACAGAATGTCTCATCAATGCAACCAAGATGAAGAGAGGTGAACCCCTGGCTGGCAGCCCCGCGACAGAGGTCTAAGCAGGGGTTGCTGAATGAATGATTGGGTGGGGACGGAGAAGGAGGATGCGAAATATGTACGAGCAAGGTTAGATGATCAGCGCTGGCTGAGAATTGGTCTGTATGCGATGCAGCAGCAGAACGTGCGCATCATGACATTCCAACTGCGTTGAAGCAGCATCTTTTTTTTTTTTTTTTCTGCCGTGCTCGAGCTTGGTTGTGGAATTGGCAAGGTAAAAGGCTGGTTTTTGCTTTTTCTCTTTTCCTTTTTCTTTGCATCTTTTTCTTCCTGGTGTTTCATTCTTCTTTCCTCTCTTTCTCTTCTTCTTGACATCTCATCTCTGCGCAGAAACGTACCCAAAACGGTGAGGATCCAATTGTCAACGACTCTCGACGGGGGGGTGGCCAGTGTAGCTTATGTTGCCCCTCGTGATCATATCTGTTGCTGCGAGGAGTCTCGGGAGAGAAGAAGGGAATCTCTGTCAATGTCTCTGTTTCGGACTCGAGATATTTGTACGTGTCGGTGGTGGGAGCGGTAGGGGTGTTTGGGCTGTCTAAGTTCTGGTAGAAGGGATCGTCGACAATCGAGATGAAGGAATCACGGTTAGAGCTACCAGGTAGCGAGGGGTTGGTCGCAAAGGCGGCGGTTGAGCTTGTGCGCGAGGGAAAGCTTTGATCAGTAGATGTCGCCGAGGCCCTCGACCAAGAGCTGCTGCTACTGAAGGCCGCCGAAGGGCGTCGATCTGCCGCAGCACTTGGAGTCTCGGAGCCGGTGCGCAGATGTTGGGACCCGGAGGAGCTGTAGTCTGTGGCCATGTAAGCGAAGGGCTGCTGGGATGCACTGGGTGGCACCATTGTCGCAGTCTAGAGACGCGACCACAGCGCGGATACGGACATGAGCTGCAAAGGACAAAAGGCAGAGATGATTGAATTTGTGATAGTTGGGAAGGGGTAAGGCGAAGGCAGGGAGAGGCTGAGGGAGGTGAAGGAAAAAAAAGTCGGAGCTAAAAAGGCTGTCACAGATATGGGAATGGTCCGATGTCTGGAGGTGAGGAGACGGATAAGGGATTATTGAAGATAGATGCGAATCGAATCCATGCCATTGGGGGCCACTAGTGAATTGACAGAGCAGAGCTAAAGGCACCACTTACCAAGCCCACACCGGGTAGCCCACGAGGATCGTAGCGAAATGGAGAACGCGATGGGCAGGCCCGGGGAATTCAAGCCTGTGCGAAGAGAGAGGGAAAACGTGGCCGAGCAGCGACGGGATGGGATCTGACGGTGGTGGTTGGTGTGTGGTGGTGGTGGTGGTGGTGGTACAAGGACGAGCGCGAGGTACTGCTACCTCGGCGGCGTGGGTGCGACGCATGTACCTCTTGTAGGCGGGCAGGCAGAGCTGGCAAGGGCTGCGCAGTACCCAGTACGCAATGGGCGTCTGATCGATGGCGAGCACGGCTTTCACACGCAGCACCACACGAGGGTGTGCCGCACCAGCCTGAGCCTGAGCCCGAAGCTCTGCTGAGACGAGGCCCGCTAGTGGACGGCGTAGTACCGCTAGCAGCACTTAGCTCTATCGGCGCCAAATGGGGCCAGGGCTTCAAGTCTAGCGCCAAAATCGACGTCCATGCCGGTATCTGCGTGCTGGCAGGTCCTGTCGCTCCTATAGGCTCCTGTGCTTCAGCTATACGCTAGTGCTACCTACCACCGTCAAGGATTCATACGAAGTACAGTCGGATCTCGACAGAAACCATGAGGCATCTGCCTCGGCAGCAACTGAGAGCATAAACGCAGAAACATGGCGATACAGCAATTCAAAAGAGGGGTCCCCGGCTGGTGGCCAAGAAACTAAGTTCTGACCTCCTCTTGCTCTCGAGGCGTCTGGGGTCCCCTTAGCTACTAGTTGGTAGGTACATGTTGCTACTCGTACTCTACAAGACGGCACCTGGAACCACATCGCCATACCCAAAGAGGTGAGCATTGCAGATGCTGCTACTACACCGTGGAGACGCCTCGCAATCCGGTTGATAATCGATACCTAGTAGCAAGAGTTGGTGATACAGATGCTGCTAGGCACGCAGGCATTCGGGTTATTACCGAACAGCCCGATGTGTGCGAGGGGCCGAATCAGAATTGCATGTGGTTTGCACGACGGCTGCATTAGCCAAAAGGCACTACAAACTAGATACGGGCCAATGGCCCAAACTGGTGCCTCTATTTTGCGTTTCGTTGCATGAGTGTATACCTGGGTAGGTATGCGCTGTTCCAATTCTAGGACAGGCACAAGATAAGTAGCAGTACTTGCCCGAGCATATGCGTGACGGTGGAGGTTGTTCGCCGAACTGGCAAATAGGGCCTTTTGTCGTCTGCCTCTGCCGCGTTCTGCTTCCTTGGCACGTGCGAAGCTGTGGTGATGGGTTTTTATCGTACCGTAGCACGACATTCAATAGCACCGCCATCTTTGCTCCGCTTGGTAAAACAAGGGCAATACGGGGTAGTGGCTGGAGTAGCATCAGATTGATGTTATTGAGATGCTACCTGTTCCTAAACTTAGCAGGTACATGCAGCTATTTATAGGTGGCAGTGCAGTATCAAGTCGATTTGCCACAGAATCGCCAGACACCTTCAAGCGTCTAAGAAACACTCAGTCGTCGGTAAAACACAGCCCATCCGCACTAACAACATCCACAACTGGACACCGATAGATCGGTGGATCGCAAAAGACACAATGCATTTCAAATCTGCGCCATACGGAAACCCCAGGTTGGCTTTTCCCATCACCTCCCCGCCTTCGTCGCGTCCAGGCCCCCTTGCTGCTCCTCGTCTCACCCCTTCAGACACCAAGAGGGAAAAAAACGCCACACAAAAGCGCATTGGCGATAGCTGTCACCACGCATGGGCGCCATCCCAGGCTGCGCTTTAAAACTGTCCAATTGCAGACGCCCGCAATGGCCGGCTTGCATGCAACGGCTCAGATTTACGGCGACTTTTCTTGTCTTTTCTCTCTTCTCTTCTCTTTGTCCGGACAAATTCGCTCACTTGGCGATATTTCCGCATGGGGGACCTGCATCCTGCCGGCAGTATAGCCTTTCCTCCCACCCAATTGCACCTCGCCGTTTCGTCTCGTGTTTTGACT
This sequence comes from Trichoderma hamatum GD12, assembly GCA_000331835.2. Taxonomy (NCBI): domain Eukaryota; kingdom Fungi; phylum Ascomycota; class Sordariomycetes; order Hypocreales; family Hypocreaceae; genus Trichoderma; species Trichoderma hamatum. The sequence continues at coordinate 174,657 of KQ479146.1, forward strand.
CCGGGCTCGCCTTAGAAAATGGGACTGGTCTATTAACTTTTTCATTTTCTTTCTTTTTTTTTTTTTCCACTCGCGTCTTTTCTTTCCACCTTTTCCTCTTAGGCTATGCAGCCTCAGTGGAGACCGCTGTTTTCTACCAATCCCACTCCTCTGCCCACTGACTTGTCAGATTCTTTTAGCTACCCAGCACGCCGGGCCTGCCTCCGTCTTTTCCCCGTCATATGGGACGTCCAAACGCGGCAAGGTCGTGATCAAGGACCCTCAAGCCGCCCCTCAAGCCACGCCTTGCTAGGCCGCCAGCACGTGGGATTCTAGGCCCCATCAATCAATCCGCAACGAACCGTGGGAACACGGCTCCTGGCTATTGGATCCACGCCAACGGGAGCACCGCTACAGGCCAGAGGAGATCCACAGCCGCATCATATCACATCACATCATGCGCAAAAGCACCTGAAGAAAAGACTAAAAAGAAAGTCTCCTTGTAGTGATGGCTCTGTGCTCGGCAATTTTGCCCCTCTCCGCATAAGATTGGTTACATGTATATACATACACTACATGTAGTATATGCTGTAAGCCTACTGGCCTCAAGTTGCTGATGCTCTCTTTCCAAAGCTATTCCCGACGTTGGCCTCAATACAACATACATGTACGTACAAATGGTAATTGTACGTATCGTGTTGTATCATCACGAGATCACTTTGGCGGCGCTCAAGTTGGGATCGGCAAAAGATGCTCCATATGCTGACCACGCGAGAACAGCGGCAGAGATTGCCACCAAACTCGGTGCCGGGACTGTCACCTCGGCCCCGTCTTGAGCTAGACCAGCCGCGTTCAGACCCTGATATATTATCCATCTGTCGATTCGGAAACTTTATATGGTTCGAATGTGACTACTTGGTACACATGAAGCACAAGGCAACCCCCAAATGCGACTCTAAGTTCCTCAAAAGGGGAGTGCTTGTAATGCAGACACCTCGTATTGAAAAGGAAGCCTTACCCGGCAGCTACACAATGCCTGCAATGGCTCCTCTGAGCCAAGACTCCCGACTGACACTCCACGCAAGCTTGTATGGGGTATATATGATACCCAAGCAGGTAACTGACAGCATGGCTATGTAAATGAGCAGCAGCTTCACTCGTGATGTCATTTAAACCCTGGCATAGATTGCGAGTATTACATGGATAAAACATCGCTGGCTTAAATAACCTCCTCTTATTTACTAGCCCTGCCCTGTCGATACGAGAACTCGCGTGCTGGGCGCTATTTTCAGCGTGATCATCTATCAAGATGTGATATCAATGTGAAACAGAACGACTTTAAATCACTGCCTTCTATAAAAAAGAAAAGAAAACTTTTTAAACTCGTGTATTATTATAAATGGTAAAGCTATAAAAAAGGGAAAAAAAAAAAAAAAAAAAA